>JAUTDX010001685.1:0-82631 GCA_030844895.1 Ambrosia x helenae | reverse complement strand
AGATTACGGTAATTTCGAAACCCAAGAAGCATGGACCTTCAAGGAGCCAGCTCCACGGGAAGGGGGGTTAGGATGCAAGGCCAGTGCAGCGTCCATGGTGTAAAATTTGAATGAATGATGTAAAATTTGCATGGAAAAATGATAGTGACCATCCATGACAACTAGTAATCAATTAAAAAATATGCAGCAGTTTGCAACCTTATTGGAGTAGCAACTTGAAGCAGTTATAAATGACCATTGGTAAGTAAGATGCAACGTTTTGAAATCCAAACCAACTGGTGGAAGCCGAAACCAGGACCTAAATGGGTATTTAGAGGGTTTTGAATCGGTTTTTTATATATTTTATTTAAAACTTTACCCTATTAATTTTTATAATATTTAGGACACCATCCGGTTGACCAGTTGGATCAATGAGCCAGTAAGGAAACTAGCTCAAGGTTAGTCCGGTTCTAAAAATATTGCTAAAGTGAACGTTACCAATGATGAAGTTGTATATTGATATTTTACTTATGTGTAGTTGTATAATCACCGTAGGTTACACGAGTTTAGTCGATGGTAGTCCATGTCGCGTACAATACCGCTGTATGTGACGTAAAAATGAGTTCTCAAATAAAAGTCATACTTGTTCTTTTATAACACACTCCGTTTTATCAAATTATTAATTTCCTTATACACCTCCAAAATACTTGAAGGTGCAACATACTTGACTCGGGAAGCTATCTAATTGAAATACACAACCCACTTACAATTAAGTTATCAAGGTGCTGTACGTTTTCACTAACCAAAATTGCACACTCTTTATAACAACATTTAACAAAATAACCAATCTCAACCCATCAATACAACAAGATCCAAATATCAAACATTACCACTAAATTAAACATAATACAATACAATAAAATTTACCAAGAACATACACTAAAAATATACAAAAATAATTTGGCCAAGAAAAAACCACAAGCCAAATTAACTTCTACACAAATAGGAACAAGTCTCAAAGCCCTGCAATACCAAAAACTCGATTGCAGAAACGACCCTACCCACCTGCGAAATTACAAATATACCTACACGTAACAAAATTACAAATAATACTAGTACTTTTTTTAACAAACTTTAACCCTTGACCTCGAAGGAAGCAACACTTTAACAACCGGACTAGATAGAACTCCAATCAATCTCATACGACGGACAACTCTCGAGCGAAAAATTCTCCGCGTCGCACCACGCGCTCTCCTCCACTGGAAACGTCAGCCCAGACGAAGGCGATGAGCCGCTGGAGCCCGAAACACCGTCACTATCCGAGCTTTCAGCTGCCACCGCCTCCGACTGCGCCGCAGTCTTCAGCGACTTCGCCGAAGACCGCGTTGACTTTTTCAACCGGTCAACGCTCTTACCCTCTGACAAGATCTGACATATCTCCTGTAACTTAGCGTCCACGAAGAGTGGAGCGGCTTAAAGCCGCTCGCAGTCTGGGACCACGTGTGACGCAGCTGAGGGAAATTAAGCCGCGCGTTGTCGCCACGCAGCCTGTAAGCCGCGTGGTCGTAAGCAAGCGCCGCTTCCTCAGCTGCGTCGAACGTACCCAGCCAAAGCCGGGTACGGTTCTTGGGTAAACGGATCTCGGCTACCCATTTACCCCAGTGTCTTTGTCTGACACCGCGGTAAAGTTTAGCGGGTTTTGGAGGTGACCCGGATTGTTTCATGGATACGGGTTTCGGACCCAAGTTGAATTGGGTCTGGATCGGGTGGGTTTGGGATGGGGTAATTTGGCTCAACCCGAGTCCAGTTAATGACCCGGGTTGTTCGTAACCAAACGGGTATTGGGTCGGGTATGGAGACCCGAATTGAGAAGGGAAAAAGACGTAGAAGGGTATGAATAAGAAGTAGAAGTGGGGGAGAAAGTAAGGGTATTTTGGTAATCTAAAGAAGCACTTTTTATAAAAGGTTGAAGTGCTTCCATGAGCTCACCGCCGGCAACCGCCGACGACTGTTGAACTCCGACGGTGTTCCAGAAATCCACCGATGCTGACATCATCAATCGTTATAAAATATAAAAAAAGAAGAGAAAAATAAGGTTTTTAAATAATTAAACCTTTTTTTCTTAAAAAAGAAAATTAACCTTAAAATTGACGAAAATAAGCCTTAAAAGGTCAGATTTTAAACAAAATTAAAAAGACTTGCAAGAAAAAAAAAGTCAAAATAAAACGATTGATATATGTTCAAATTAATTTGCTTTTTTTCGTTGATAAAATCATGAAAAAACCCAGAAAAAGTCAAATTAATTTTAATTTTTTTTCTTAGATTAAAAGAAAGGGAAGATAGAAGAGGGGAATTTAGTGGGGGGAATTAAATAAAATTAAAGAAAATCAGCAGAAAACTAAAAACTTTTTAAGTGTGTGTGAAATTATCACTAAACTGATTACTTGTTTTGATTGAATGTGAATTGGATGAGGGTGGGTGGGGGTTTAATATAGGGGGATATGGATATGTAACCTGAGTTAAGCACTTGAAGTTAACCATGGTTGAGTTAGGTGGGGATTACGTGTAACTATGGTTACAAGGTTCATCTCCTTTTTGCGGTGAATGATGTCAAGGCAGGTGGTGACCAATAAGAAAAAGACATGTGTGATGCTACCGATAAGTCACCGGGAAACCGGCGGTTAAAGTTATCTATAGATGGAGACTGTTTTGGTGTTTGTTTAGACTAAAGCCATGTTGGTACTTTTTACTAGGTGAATGTGGCTGAGGGGGTCGTTAGTAAGGGGGTGTAAACAAGTTGAGCTGAGTTCGAGTGTGTTTGGATTTGAGCTGAGCTTGGATAGAAAGTAAACTCGAAATAATTTTAAAACAATTTTCAAAGATGTAAAAGCTCGCCTCGAGTTTGCGTTAATAGCTTAAACGAGTCAAAACTTAGCTATAGCTAAGCTCGCCAATGTTAAATAGTAGGTATACTATAAATAAAATAATAATAAAATAAAATTTGTTTGGGCTCGTTTTGGCTTGCGAGCCTAAACGGTCTTTGTATGAAAAGCTCAAGCTCGGGCTCCATAACTAAACGAGTCATTTTTCAAGCTCGAGCTCGTTAAGGCCCGGCTCGTTCGAGCTTTTTACCGATCCAATCCTGAGTAGCTCTCGAGCCATTGCGCACCATTTACACCCTTACCGGTCACCTCCACCGGAAGAGAGAGAGAGCGCGCAATTGAAAAGAGAGATAGAGAGAAAGGAACGAGGAGGAGTGGAAATTTCTCCGTTTGCACCGAAAAGATGACCGGGGCGGTTTTCCCCGTCAGGGGAGGCAGCCACATCAGCTCCCCGTCTTCTTCCATGAGACCACACCTCACCATCCGAATCATGTTAGGATGGATCATGGTTGCAGGACTCGCTAGGCACTACCAACTCGGCCGACTTGGGAGTTGCGAGTACTCGGCCTAGTCGGGTGAGTACTCGGGGCTCGAATCGGTCTATGCTGGGAGTACTCGGGGCTCGCTAGGCGCTACCAACTCGGCTATACTCGGTGACCCACCCTATAGCGAGTACTCGCCGAGTAATCGATCAACTCGGACGACTTTTGCAACCATGGGATGGATTATGTTTTTAAGTTTTTAACCTAAAAACATGGTCGGCTTAATCTTTGTGTGGGTTTAAAAACGAATTTTAAAAATGGCATTTTTGCGAAACCTAAAAAATGACAAAAACTGCTTAAAACAATGAAGAAAACACTAGATGTTTGATTAAGACTATTTGCATAATAATTACAATAAGTAAGACTTATAAACTATAGAAATATTTGACTAGATGTCTATCTTGTGAGAAACTGTATCAAGCATTCACTACCGATTGTAAGGTTCAAATTCTTAATCCCCGAAACGAAATCTGAATACAATATATAGTTCATTTTGTTTAAATTTGGGGGCCATATTGGCTTCAATGGCTAAAGCCGTAGATTTGAAATACTAACTCTAGAGCCGATCCTGCCTAAAAGCATCTAAGCTAAGTTGTGAATGCGTTGTTTCGCACCTAAAAAAGGTTCTTTCTAAGGAAATAAAAGGCCAAGAAAAACAATTTTAAAATCATTTAATATTGAGTTAGAAATGTTGTACAATATCACTTTGTAAACTGGTTGATTTATACATTATAAACCAACAATAACAACTAATCTTTTAAGTATAAACGCTTTATGATGTTTGGACCAAAATTCTTGCTAATAAACCTCTAGTGTGTTATGATTTCTCTACTCCCTTTGTATGATTTCTCTACTCCTTTGGGAGTAATTGTTTTAAAAAAAGATATACTCTTCCCTAGGGGTGTAAATGACACCTAGCGGCTCGTGATCGGCTCGGGATCGGCTCGGTAAAAAGCTCGAACGAGCCGAGCCTTAACGAGCCCGAGCCCGAGCCTGAAATATGGCTCGTTTAGTTATCGAGCCCGAGCTCGAGCCCTAGATACAAAGCTCGATTGGGCTCGCGAGCCTAATCGAGCCTTAACGAGCTAGAGCCCGAACCCGAGCCCGAGCCTAAGTTACAGCCGAGCCTAAGTTATAGCCTTAACAATTGGGCTCGCGAGCCTAAGTTATAGCCGAGCTTTTGCGAGCTCGAGCCGAGCTTTTGAGCTCGTTTGAGATTCTCAAATCACCACGAGCCGAGCCGAGCCGAGCTCGAGCTTTGGATTTTGCTAGCGAGCCGAGCTCGAGCTCAAGATTGTAGGCTCGAACCGAGCCGAGCTCGAGCTCGAGCTTCACAAAACCTTAACGAGCCCGAGCCGAGCCCAGTCAGGCTCGGGCTTGGCTCGGCTCGTTTACACCCCTACTCTTCCCGTATTTTTCACATGGGATTTTATCTAGTTATTAATAATTTGTGGCTTAACTAGCAAATATGTTCATTTCTTGTGTGTGTTTATACCGTCCTTTTTTCACCATTCGGGTATCCATAAAGTTCTCCTTTTTAACTCGTATAATTTAGGTGTACCTAAATTAACCCTTGTAATGTTTAAGTTAACCAAATGAACTCATATATCATTTTTTATCCCATCAACGTAATACTTAAACAATATGCCATAATTGTCACTCTTAATTTCAAGATATTGTATGCATATTATTCTAAGAATTTCATAAACAAGTGACCAAGTGACTAAGTGAGTCCATAATTTTTTTTTTCTTAATATTTATAACTATAAAAGAAATTGTATAGATGATAATTTCATTTACTATACCTGATAAATGTATCTTAAAAAAGTTCATTATGCATAATTTTCACTAAAGAGTTTATAACCTAGAGATAAGGTTGAGGATGGATAAAGATGTAGAACTAGGAATAAAATTAGTGTGAGACTATGAGTTAACTGATAATATGATTAGGGAGATGTATCGAGTTCGGGTCAAGTTTATAGCATAAATAATGAGGAAACTTTCTAGGGCGGCGGAGGTTCAATCCCCGGTCACATGCCTCTCAGCGAAGAGGAGACAGACATTTCTCGAAATCATAGATGACCTCATTGATTCCTATTTAGAAACGCCCTTAGCGTAGATAAACCATATCAAACCCAAATCTCGTAAGCTAAAAAAAATGGACACACTGCTTCTTGATCTAGACGTTAGAAAAAATTGATAATAAATAATTTTGGTAGAATATATATTTAAAAGCTTTTATTGGTTTTTATGGTGAGAAAGTCCAGTCATTACCATATCGAAGCAGACCACGTGCTTTAAGCGTGGTCCCTATTTTTTTGGTGGTTCCCTATTCTAGAAGATACTTGCTGCCACGCATTACCCACGTCAGCCACTCACATGAACCCTATCTCTTTTCTCAGTCATAGGTGATGAGTAAACTTTAAACCTACAATTTTACACTTTAAAGTTTAAACCATCAATTTTTCACTTTTATTTTGAACGTTTTCAATGATTGATGAAATTAAAATAGATTTGTTAAAAAACATTTAGCGTTATGGGCACTAATGGATGCTATCTCTAGTGGCGAAACTTGAAAGAAATAATGGTCAAGCCAAAAATCATGAGACTCAATTTGTTTTATCAGTGGGGACAGAAAGATGAAATCTGTGGAGGCCGGACTCAATTCATATAAAAATTATCTGCGAAAATCGCAAACTTGTACCACTAAGCTAAAAAACAGGGGGTAGGCATGGTTGCAGAACTTGCTAGGCGCTACCAGCTCGACTGACTAGGGAGTTGCGAGTATTCGGCCTAGTCGGGCGAGCACTCAGGGGTCGAATCGGCGTATGCGGAGAGTATTTGGAATATTCGGCCAACTTGGCTATACTTGGTGACCTACCCGGTAGCGAGTACTTGGCGAGTAATCGGTGAACTCGGACAACTTTTGCAACTATAGGGCCAGAGCACCCCCTGGCCCCCATTATGCTTCGCCAATTGCTATATCTGCAAGGCATGGAGAGGTTAATGGCGGTTTGAAGCACCGATGAAGAAGGTGAACGTTTGAAATGGAAGGGGGGTGTGATTCACCAAAAACAAACTTCATTTCTTGTGAAATGTAGAAGTCTCACTGTTTGCATGACGTTTGCATGACACACCTTTTATTTTACATTTCACGCATCTCGGGTATGTTTGGCAAAACTAGCTGAAAGCTGTAGTTTTTAAATATATTTTGGTGTTTGGTAGAATAGCTGAAACTTTTAATACCAAAATGGGTATAATTAAAAGCTTGTAAGGAATGATTTATTTTATTTTATGGTAGAATGGGTATTTGTGTCATTTATGTATTAAAAGTTTGTAGCTACTAGGAGCTTTTTCTTAAACTGCGAAGAGTTAATCAACCAATTTGCTAGGAGAGCTTCACGAATCGTCGATTAGATACTAGCCTATTAAAGTTTGTAATTTTACTCATTCTAATACTATTTTGTTTTGCTAATTGTTATGTTTTTTGCTATACTGTTGTTCGTACATAACAATGAGTTTAAATTATTTAATTTATTAAAGTCTAACGGGCATATTTTTTAATGGCTCGGGTAGGGCATGTAAATCCTCAGTGACGCCTCTGTTAGCAACGCAAGAACAATTAATTTCACAACCGCAAATGAACTGATAACTCTATTGTTACGTACGTTATAGGGTCTATCGTTACATTGAATTTATAAGAGCGTTCATGTTTAATCCTATTTCCATCCTTATAATTGAACTAAAAATCACCATTTTTCATCCCTAAAATTGTGGGGATTCACTTTAGCTTTCCCCAAATATGAGGATTCACTTTATTATTTTTCTAAAACTATAGGGATGGGGTGTGTGGGAGAGGAATGAGATGGGTATAGGGGTGCTCTTTTTAACCGATAACCAATAACCGAACCGAACCCGAAGCGACCCGACTCGAGAAACTACCTTACCCGATTAACTCGAACCCGATTAAGTGCATACCCGAACCCGACTAAAGTCTTTAGGGTCGGTCTTCGGATTAGTTTTGTGTAATTCGTGTTGACCCGAATAACCCAATAATTCAAAAACAAATAAATGATCCAGTTTTCATATTTTTACGTATATTGGAGCAGTGTTTTTGTAGCCAAGTTTGCAACTAAATATTTGTAGCCCATGTTGTGGTTTTATTTTACACATATTGTAGCTCGAATGGATAGAGATACGCAACCAAAATGGTTGGAAATATGTAACTCAAACACCCGAACCATTAAACCGATAACCATTTAACTAGACCCGAATAACCCGAACCCGATTAACCCCATAACCGATAACCATTTAACTAGATTGGGTCGGTTATCGGGTAATATTTTCACAACTGAAAACCCGAATAACCCGATAACCGAAAACCAAACCCGATGAACACCCTAGATGGGTAGGTGGGTTTAGAGGATTTTATTTTTAAATTTTAAGATCGGACGGGACATATGGTAATGCTTTAAGTGATTCATAAGCTAGTTCTAGTTATAGTTTCTCTTTTTTTTTTTTTTTTTTTTGAAACTTAAACTTCATAAAACAACGGCTAAACCCAAGAAAACAAGGGCCGCCAAAAACAAACAATTACAACAAATACATCGGGAATCTACACCAATCCTTCCACTTAACCTCTAGACTCTTGGTTCTACTACGATACCAAAGATAAGAAGACGATTTGATACAAGCAATCATATCACAAACCCTTGGCTCGATGTGTTCAAAAACAACCGTATTACGGGTCTTCCAAATCACCCAACATGCCGTCATCACAATACCTCTTAGGAGCTTTTTCTTTTGCTTGCAGCCACGAATCAGGTCCGGGAGTTTGAGAACATCTTTAATCTCCAACAGAAAAAACGGCTCCAAGCGACACCACCCTTCAATAAATTTCCAAACGGCACAAGAAAGAATGCAGCCCATAAACAAATGTAGCGCCGTTTCCTCAGCAGAATGGCAGAAAACACAGATGTCATCTTCGATGTGAATACTCCGTTTTCTCAGCGCAATTCTGGGTTGGTAACCGGTCCATCTCAAGCCTCCATACGTGTATGTTAACTTTAAGAGGGATCCATCCCGTCCAGACCATATCCGTATCTCTAGAACTGTCCCGATCTTTGCGCAAAATCTGCTTCACATTCTTGACTGAGAAGGATCTATCCCCTGAATCCCATCGCCATGAGTCTTTAGTATCCGCTAAAGTGCATTTCATAACAAAAAGAATACAAGTAAAAAAGAATACAAGTAGTTATAATCAAGTAAAAATAATCTTTTGTGAATCTTTAATTTGATTGTTGCTACAACAAATAACTGTCTAACGTTGGTTCTGAGTCACAGGAAGGGTTCAGGGTTCAAGGGTTCCACTCTGCCTAACGCAGGTCGTGGTGTCCTTCTACGTTGCAAACGTAGAAGGAGGTTCAAGATAATTTTATTGTTGTTAATGCTTTAGATTTATGGTTTGAGCTGTACTAGAAACCAGAAGTGGTTGTTCTAGAGATCTGAGTGAAGAGAAGTATTCTCTCCACGTGTGAGGACCAAAAGAATAAGAAGTTTAGAGTGTAAGTGATGTGAGATGGTGTGATCAGATTTGTGAAGACAGGTCTGATTTATAGAGGAAAGGACCCTCTATTAGAGGAAAGCATATTATCTTGGACCATGTTGCAACAAAAGGACAATCCACTAATAGCCAATGGTGGCTATTGACCTGCGGTCTGTTTTGGTGTTGTTACTCCATCAGCAACTGGCTGTGTTGCTCGATGAAAAGGTGATAAGACCAGTCATCTTTTTGACTTAGGATACTTCTGCCTTTTGAACCGCTGTAGCTTTCACCCTTTAAGCACTGTTCTGCGATATCGTTTTGTTCTTTTTGCTTCGAGCTACCCACGTCATCATTGATCTTCCCTGATATCACAAGCTTTCAACAATGAGATGATTTCCTCATAAGGCCAGCCTTGGGGTATTATACACTAACACCCCATTTGTTAATTAAAGATGTCACGTGAAATTAGCGTTAAGTATCACTTCCTCCTGTGCATTATGGGCGTTAACTTGGCCTGCAAAAATAACTTATGTAAACCGTTGATACTATGGTCCGACTGTCCGAGCATAGGTATTCACAGGGCGGCCAAATTAATATGCACGAACCCTTAAATTGATTATTTAAGAACTCAGAAATCAATTACAAATTTACTAACATCTAATGGGTTTTTATAAAAGAAATTTAAGTGTTTGTATAAATAAATAGGGAAAATCACCAAAATAGCCCGTTGACCGAGTGATTTGCCAAAATAGCCCTATCCCCTCTCTTTGAGAGACGGGTCACGGCTCCAACGAGCCTGAACCGTCTCCGGAGAGCCTTTGGTTTACAACCAATGGCCAACCAACACGTGGCGTCTCTGATCCCGAGGCCTGTCAACCGTCTCTCCAGACGGGTCACATTTCCCCATGAGGGCTCGCCTTCGGTTCAGCTTAGTCCCGAGACGATTCACATTTCCCCAGCCGTCTCCCGAGACGACTCGGGTCTCTTCCTCTCCGTTGAGTCCCGATGACTAGTCCGACGGTTCAGTTGTCCACCTCAACCCTCCATTCTCCGTCCCAAACTCCGTCCCATTCCCGTCCGACTCTCCACTACCACTAACACTATCACTACCACCACCGTCTCTAACACATTCAAAGGAAAATGGCACCCCAACGATGGACTGAGGAACAAGAAATTGCACTAGTTTCAGCGTGGAAACATGTCGAAGAAAGCCCACACCAAACAAACAAGTGGTACCGTATCTTGCATGAATACAATCGGTTGGTTGGAGGCTCAGACCGAACCATCGAGTCTCTTAGCCGTAAGTTGACCGACTTAAACACAAAGTGTCAGATCTTCAACGGGTACCACAATCGGACACTTGAAGTGGTACCCTCAGACATGCCCGAAGACGCGGCCATCAGATATACAAAAAAACAGTATCAATCCAAGGAGCACAAAGAATTCAAACATTTGTCTGCTTGGCAAATGATGAGGGACCGTCTTAACGCGTAGCTTATATAACTTTTGTAATCCAATTAATCTTATGTTTATGTTTTTTATTAATGCAATGAATCTTATGTTTATTTATGTTTTTGTAATATTACAACAATCTTGATTATCAAAACACGACAAATATTACAAAAACTATACTATTACAACAACAATAAACAAACTATACTATTACAACGACGGACGTAGGGTTGATTGGATATTACTTCCCAAATTTACTTGCTTTGAACGTAGGGTTGATTGGATATTACTTCCCAAATTTACTTGCTTTGAACTTTGTTTGAATGGTGTATGTGCGTTACATAGACAAAAAACTCTTCTTGCAAATAAAATAGACCACCACATCATCGAGACATTCTACACGAGTTAACCCACGCGCATATGCAACAACAATCCAAGTAGTTGTACGCAGATGTAACAACAATCCAAGTAATCGGACAATATTTTCGTAAGCCGCTAGGCTTCGGTTGGGAAAGTAAAAAACGTCATTGATTGGAAAGATGAAAGGTTTGATGAAGGTTTAGTATAGATGATAGAGGGGGGGAGGGGGGTGGGTACAAATTTTGTGAAGTGAATTGGGGTATTTACATACATTTGTGAGACGGTTCAGATGGTTTCAGAGGCTAGCCGAAGACGGCTTGAGACGACTCAAGGGCCCACGGGAGACGACTCGGCGGTTCTGACCCGTCTGGAGAGACGGTTGACAGGCCTCGGGATCAGACACGCCACGTGTTGGTTGGCAATTGGTTGTAAAACCAAAGGCTCTCCGGAGACGGTTCAGGCTCATTGGGAGCCGTGACCCGTCTCTCCAAAGAGAGGGGAGAGGGTTATTTTGGCAAATCACTCGGTCAAC
This sequence comes from Ambrosia x helenae, assembly GCA_030844895.1. Classification (NCBI taxonomy): domain Eukaryota; kingdom Viridiplantae; phylum Streptophyta; class Magnoliopsida; order Asterales; family Asteraceae; genus Ambrosia; species Ambrosia x helenae. The sequence continues at coordinate 71,339 of JAUTDX010001685.1, read as the reverse complement.
GGGCTATTTTAGTGATTTTCCCAAATAAATAAGTAAAAAGTCAAAGGATCATCCAAAGATTCTCAAATTCAAAATCAAGTAAAAGAATGTAGTTTGATCAGCTATGAAGTAGCCAACATCTTAAGAAGTAAACTTTTTTTTAAAGAAAACTTCATTAAAGCACACCAAGCGGTCCTCAAAGCGAGGACCCCCGGACAAAACCACTTACATCAAATCCAAAGGATAATTACACCAATTAAGCCACTCAATACCTTTCCACCTAGATCGATTACGAATCCAAAAATACGAAGTCGCCTTCACAATCTGAACAATCTCAACCGGCCTCCGAAGCTTATTCGAAAAAACACGAGCATTACGCTCATTCCATAAAACCCACATAGTAGTGTAAACGATGCCTCGTAAGATATGTCTCGCGTCCTTCGAAAAGGAATTGTTTTCCGCCATAAGAAGGATGTCTTGAACATCAAAGACTATCGAAGATTGCAGGTGACACCAAGATTCCACCCTATTCCATATCTCAAAAGAAAACGGACACCCCGTGAAGAGATGGTTGCTGTGTCCTGCTCCGAAAGACACATAAAACAGGAAGTTTGCTGCAGATTAACGCCACGTTTAATCAACTCAGCGATGGTAGGCAGCCGATTACGAACAGCCCTCCAAACCATAATCTTGCATTATAAAAGGACCCAACATTTTCCACTTGATTTTAGGACTATTATCAGCTGAAACATGATCGGAAATCACTTGTTTAGCAGACGCCACCGAGAATAAACCGTCTTTCCCAGCCGTCCACTTCCAAACATCTCGGCCACCTCTCCAGTTTAGATCATGAATGTCCTCAAGCAGGCTGAATAGTTTCAGTCAGCTCTACATATGATGAAGGCGCCGATTTCCAATCCGAGTTCAAAGACTTATCATTGTTAACGAATTGGACCCTCCCTGAAACCTTGACCCATTTGTGTCTTTCGAGTCTAAACAAGGGAGGGTATTTAATCGAAGTGGTTCTTCACCTAACCAAATGTCACCTCAAAAATTCACCGTGGAGCCATCTCCGATCATACCACTAAAATAAGAGTTGTAGGACAAACCATTTGGAAGTTTTAGTTCTCCCACTTTCACTATTTGTTTCCAACACCCCACTAGCCGAGGCGCTACAAGGTAGCATAGCCCAAGGTCTACTCGACCCGTGACAACCCATAATAATCTTCTTCCATAAGCTATTTTCTCCCGTTTTGAATCTCCATGACCATTTAAGTAAAAGCGCTGGATTGACATCAATTAACCTCGGAACCCCCAAACCACCTTTATTTTTTGGTTTAGTAATAATGTCCCAAGCCACCCACGGGATTTTTTTTCTCTTCACTCGATCCCGCCCACAAGAAACGTCACATTATGGATTCAATGTTATCTATCACCGCCTTAGGGGCTTTGTAGAGAGAAAGGTAGTAGATCGGAAGACTTACAAGAACCGACTTGATGAGAGTTAAACGGCCGCCGATAGATAAACATTTTGCCTTCCAAGACGCAAGGCGGGATTTTATAATATCAACAACCGGATTCCAATTGCTAATCTGGGTCATCTTAGCTCCAACTTGAACGCCTAAGTAAGTAAACGGGGCCGCCCCTCTCTTGCACCCCAAAACTTCCATCATGTTGTCTATCTCCAAGTCATCTATGCCAACCCCAAATAAATTCGATTTATGAAGATTGATCCGGAGACCCGAACAAAGATAGAAAATCCGAAGAATCCGAGCGATACTTTGAATATTATCTCGGGACCAATCTCCTAAGATTAAGGCGTCATCCGCATAGAAGAGGTGAGAAATCACAAAATTGTTCTCCGAGACATTAATACCCTTAAAAACCCCAATCTTTTTCGCTTTCTCCAACAACCAAGCGAGAGCTTCCATCACAACAAGAAATAAAAAAGGTGAAATAGGGTCACCTTGACGAAGACCCTTTTCACATTTGAAGTCAAAAGTCGGCGAACCGTTCACAAGAACCGCGGCTCTAGATGAAGTAAGAATACCTTTAATCCACACACACCAAAAGATGAGGAAAACCCATTTGGGACAAAATAGATAGTAAGAAGTTCCAATTGACGTTGTCGTAGGCCTTCTCAAAATCTATTTTTAACATAAAAGCTTTCCTATTTCTTCGTTTCAACCACTCCATCACCTCATTGACCACAAGTGGACCATCAAGAATAAATCGATCTGAAAGGAAAGCCGATTGCGAATCAGAAATATCTTGACCCAAAACCTTTTTAAGACGATTAGCAAGAATTTTGGAAATAATCTTACTAATCCTCCCAATAAGGGTAATATGCCTATAATCTTTAAGACCAACCGGAGTCTTGACTTTGGGGATCAATGTGATAAAAGAAGAACCACAACCATCATTAATAACACCCGACCCATGGAATTCACTCATGATTTGGAAAAAATCCTCCTCGAGTAAATCCCAAAACTTCTTGACAAAACGGAAATTGAAACCATCGGGACCCGGGCTTTATTCGAACCACACTCAAACACCGCCTCTTTGATCTCTGGTTTGGAAAACAAGGCAATCAACGACTCGCTATCTTGAACCTTTATCCTGTTAATACCCGAGCACTCCAACATCGTCCTAGAGGGAACCGCCTCTTTAAAATGGTTTCTAAATAATTTCATAATTTCTCTCTTCACCAAAGTGGGCTTATCAATCCAAACCCCATCGATCATAATTCCCGGAATGGAGTTCTCGCTTTCCTGCCATTAACCACGCTATGAAAGAATTTAGAATTTTCATAACCAAGCGATGCCCACTTAACCCGAGACTTTTGTCTCAAATCTCGAGTCTTGTGGAGCTCGATATCTTCCAAAGCCTTTTTACATTCAAGCCACACCCAAAGGTCCGATTCTTTCATGTCTTGATTCTCCATTAGAGTCTCACATTGATCTTTTTCTTTTCTCAACCTGGACTCCTCCTCTACTTCTTTAATACAATAGGCTTTGAACCAATCTTTAAAAACAGCCCTTAGGCGCTTAAGCTTGTTTTGTAGATTAACATCAGCCGGCCCATAGTTGGCCCAATTAAGGAAAACGGACCTAATAGAATCAATGCAACCAGGCCGATCCAACCAAGAATCAAACATACGAAACGGTTTTGGCCCATAGTTCATATCAATTAAAGATAATACCAAAGGCGAGTGATCCGAATGCTCTTTGTTAAGAGCCCGAACACACACATTCGACCATTTGTTGAAAACATTGTCACACACCAAAACTCTATCGATTCTACTCCATTTGCAAGCGCCCCTTGTATTAACCATATACGTAAAATTCATCCCTTTCAAGTTGAATTTCCGTAAACCCGTTTCATCAATGAACTCATTAAAATCACGAGCACATACCAGATCAAAAGACGAGTTTTTTCTCTCATCCCTATCAAGAACCGAATTGAAATCCCCAAAAAGAATCCACCACCCTTGGCCCGAATGGATAACTTGAATGATACTATCCCATAATCTACGTTTATCAACGTTAGTTTGAGGAGCATAGAAATTGATGATATTCACCCGAATGGACCCGTCAATAATCGTACCCGCAATATGAAGGAAATTATTGTCTTTCTTTACCAAATCTTTCGAGAACACTTTAGGATCCCAAACGCTCACCAAACCACCCGAGTTACCCGTAGCATCAACCGATTCATACTCAAAGCCTAAACCACCCCAAAAATTTGCAATAACCCCCGATTGAATATTACTAACCATTGTTTCTTGCAAACCGATGAACGAAATCCCGAAATCATTTTTAATTTTCTTTATCCACCCCAGTTTCCCGCAACCCCTAACACCACAGATATTAAGAGACAGACAATTCATATCTTACCTTTTGTAATCCTTCATTAGTAATTGATTCTTTAATCAAATCGTTGCACCTACTTAAGTCGGTTCCCAGCTGCCCAGCCAATGCAACAGTGGCATCCACTCCCTCAGCTTGTAATCTTTCAAAGTCTTCATTTGCATCACTTTGATCAACATTGTGAAAATTAGACTCAACCTCCAAAGTTACCACTGGCTGTTTATTTAAATCCAAAGTATCGGATCCATCATTTTGAGAATTCACCTCTTGGGCCTCCATATCAGACTCCGTATCACCATCATTAATACCCAAAAGTTTATCTAGCCCAAACATGTCATCGTTCTTGGATTTCTTGATAACCTTTAGACTTTCTTGACTACTAACGTAACCGGTACTGGGCCGACCCAAATCCCCTTTCTTAAATTTTTTTTCTTTTATTAACATTCAAAGCTGTTTGGAAGTCACCGTCTTCTAGAATCTCTTCAAACTGAAAGTCAACCGCTGGCATAAACGTGCAATCATTTCCTTCCACATTTTCAGCTGGTACATAATTAGGTAATGATTGCACCTCATTAAAATCCTGAACCGTTTCCACGTAAGGCTGGTCAACGTTCATGTTGACTTCACCGGCACTGTTCTCTTCGACTTCCGGGGCGTTTTCCGGTATCTGATCCTCTACCGACTCTTCGTCTTCTGATTCTGAAACTTCACCCTCATCCGCTTGAGGAGTGTCTTCCGGAAAATCCGGAATCCATTCCCCATTTCCTCCGCCACCCAAACTCTAAATTTACGATTTTGCCAGTTGAGAACAACCTCTTCTGCCACCCGTTTACCATCACCCATAAGAACTCCCACATAATCATAAGATAGATCTAGGTCTGAATCTTCTCTCTTGGCTTTGTGGACCATTCTACCGAACAGACCTCCGATCGTATCAATTACCTCGTTAGTTAACAGGTGAAGAGGGACCCTTTCACTTTCAACCAAGCCAATCGTTCGAAAACCCAAAGCTTGACCTTCCCATGTAGTAACCTTCGCGAACTTATCCGTCATCGAAATGGCAGCCTCTCTAACTCTCTCCGCCGTTACCGAGTCTTCAAAGGTCAAAAGAATATCCAGACCACCCAAATATTGAACTGTTCCACTTACCTGCCATAAATCCTTTAACATGCCTTTCACACTTTTCATCGTATTGAGATCCACCAACCTAGCAACTAAGGCTTTGCCATGCAACGTGGAGAATGCACTAATATTGTTGTCTATAAACACATTCTTCCCCACCAGAGAATCTTTTGAACGATCTCTCCTCAGCCACAAAAGAATTCTTCATAGCCTCCAATCTGACTCTGTCCACCCTATTACTGTTAACGTCATTGACCGGTTGTTTAAATCTATCATCATTACGACTGTTGATCTCCCCATCTTCTAGAACAAATCTAGCCACACTAAACCATAGCTTGTATTCTCCCATGCGTATTGTACGTAAACTTTTGAGTAGATCTGCTTTATCTTTTACGTCCAATAAAGAAACAAAACCAAATCTATTGCTTCCTTTGTCTCTCTTTCTCGCAATATATAAATCGAAAATATGTCCCTAAGGACGCACCAGTGCTGCCAAATCCGACCCACTGCATCCCTCTGGAAGATTTGTGACGAAATAAAACTTGGTAATAATGACGTTGGATGGCCTCCGGTATAGGATTTCGTGACGGCGCTCCATTAGATCTTAAGAAATAAACAAAGACTATTTTTTATATACTTATGATGTTATTATTTTCTTATCTATATATAATTTAGTTACGATATATATCTAAACATCAATGTTTTGGAATCTTAATTTAACCATAGTTAAGAAATTAAGTCAGCTCTAGTTTGATTTAGGAGCGAATAACAAAAAGGAACCACGTTGATGGAACGTGAGCATCCAAGTAGGATCCACATGGATATTCGTATTACCCAAGTTGCATCCAGATTTTTTTTTGTAATTTTGTGTTTTCAACTTTTTATATGACAAGAATTTTCAGGTTTACTTTTGTTATATATCATACCCCTTTCAATAATCAACAAGAATTGTTACTTTTTGGATTGATATATATCATTTTCTAAAGTTTAGTATATAATAAAATGACATCAGTCAAGATCTTAAACCATCCGTATCTCGTTGCCTTTGAGCCACCTATAGAGGACGTGAAAAAGAGAGGGTTGCATGCCGATGAATGAGAGAGAGAGAGAGTAAGTATGGACGTCTATGAGGTAGAAGAAGCTGGCCAGTCAGACGTACAGTGCTGATGCGAAGGTGCTCCTACACCATTCACAAGATGGATGGTTTCGAAGATCCAAGAATTTTTATTTCGTAACAATACATTTTTTTAATAAATAAACATTTTTCATTAAAACAAAATACGAAAGTTACATCATAATAGAAGGTAGACGGGCAACAAGCTGCGCCGTCACTCCTTTCTGAATTGCAAACCCTAGTCTACTAAGTAAATAATTTGTATCATTAATTTTCTTTTCCTTTTTTATTTAAGTTTATGTTTTAATTTGGCTTTTGATCCAATGACTTTAAAAACATTTATTCAACGCATCTAACTGAAGTTGTTCTGAAATTTACTAAAATAGATACTTAAAATTAAGAATAAAAAATTCAATAGTGAAAATATTTAGATTAGATCGTCTAACGAACAAACAATTAGGTTCAATTTTTTTATCAATAACTAGATTAATTTTAACAGTAAGTTATTCTAGAAACCAAAGTTAATAATTTTTGCAACCTTTACTTTCTTCTAACTATTCATATTTTGTTTCTGATTAACTTATCATTTTCGAATGAGGTGCGATAGTATTTTTACTTAAAAAAAAAGTTAAAACTCGACACTATATTTTAAAGGGATCGACTTACACATAGGACAAAGGACCTATATAGTATGAGCCTTGTGTGTTCTAATATATGAATATATAACTTAGTACTCGAAGCCGTTTTGATGGTATTGTAAGTTGTAACCGAGTGTTAATTTGAGGTCGTTTTGATTCGTATTGAATCAGAGTCGCATCCAATAGTAATTATTTTGTGCAAGAAATTCTAAAACAAAAGAACAAATAATGGACAATTATTTTCATCGATTAATCTAAAATAATTGACATCATTTTGTCACAGCTGTTTTATTTACGAAATCAAAGTCAACCTCTTGACTTTTTTGGGTGAGTTTCGTGTGATGCATAAAAGTTCAATAATTCATCATCAAATAATAATCTAACAAGCATTGTGTTCCAACTGAAACACATTCATAAAATAAATTAAAATGGTTCATATTAAATTATTAAATACTTTCAAAGCCAAGGAAACATGGTTTATGCCATAATAGTCAAAGGAAACATGATGTAACTTTGGTATTTTGTTTTAATGAAAGGAAATAATTTACCTAAAAAAAAGTCGAAACATATTGATTATTGTATTTTTTAAGAGAAATAAATGTATTCATTTTGTTGAAACTATATATTTAAATTAAAAAAATAATTAACATTGAATTCAGTTAACTAAATAACAATTTTCTCTTCAAATGCATAAATATTTATTCCAATTTCCAAAATGATTTTAGAATATGTGGTTTTCAAATTTTCATCCAACTGAAAGAGGAGTTTGTAATGTTCTAAATCCCTTTTATCTCCACCAAAAATCTTATAAACTCTAATCTTCCTTGGTATATTTGCCCCCTCTCCATTTGAGAAGCCGTTGACTTCATGGTGGATGAACCGAAGACATTCTTATAACTAGTATTTATCTAGCCGCGCGTTGCGGCGGCGGTAACCGGATTTACAAAATAAGGAAGTATAATGATATTCAAAACAAAACTAACTATAGATGCAATTGGTTGTTTTGTATCGTTATGAACATGGTTAAAAGTCAGCAACATTACATTACAAAATTTACATAACAGAATACACAATCCGTTTTACATTACAGAATTTCCTAGAGTTGTCCGTCGTACGAGCTTAGTCTACGATACGTGCGTTTGGGGGTTGTGGTTGTTACTCCACATTGCAGAATTTCCTAAAATACACAAACACTAATCTGTTCTCATAAAATAGTTAGGCTTGAAATATTGAATTACCTTCCAATTGTGATTCCATAAAAGATATAGTTTAAAGAATCAATCATGTTGTACAACACTGACGGAGTGTCTCTATTCCAAGAAGTGATGCAAAAGGTGGATATAAAAGCAAACTGTAAATTTAGAATATCCATTATCACGTAAACATTGTGAACACGTTACACGACCATGAAGAATACATGAATAAAGAAAAAAAAAGAACTTACACAAGATCCATCCGGTTTCCATTTGCTCGTTCTCGACTTTATTTTTAGAAACTTTCTGGCTCGGACCACTGCGCGTTTCTTCAGAAAAGGCAGTTCTTTAAGTTTAGGCATGACGTAGAATGTTGTTAATTCTGGTCCTATCTGCTGGGAAACTGCAACCAGACTTGTAGCACCAACCTGCAAAACAAATCGCTATATTGACATTTTACCGTTCATTCACCAAAAAAGAAACACTAAAATTATTGAAAAAGTTAGAACAAAGAAACATTAAAACACCTGAAGTGATGGTATTCCCAATTTGGATGTCATGAGAAGCTGAATATAGAGGCATCTCCATCCTGGTAAATTTCAATCGGTTGTTATTGCACTCATCATACAAGTATATATTATTTACACTTCTAATATTAAATTTCAGACCTCAATTGGCTCTTTGACGATCACTTCATTTGACAATAACTCCACTATTCCATCTAATGTCATTAGGCAATCCATAAGAGCCAACGCACTCCAACTCTGCATAGGCTCAGGCCTACTCATATTGGAGGCATCAATGCAAGACCGTACACATTTTTCAGTAATGGAAGAATCTGTTTCACTATAAAGTCTCTCCCAAAAGACACCTGATTATTAAAAGCGGTAAACTTAAAGGCATTAAGAAGAAATTGTTGCATAAAACGTAACCAATTTGGGTCTTTTTTCCATTTTTGGTAACCATCAAACATAAGCAAAATAACGAACTTTATAAAAGAAGTCGAAAACCAGTTACCTGCTAAAAAGTTGGAGATTACCATAAATGGAAATTTTTAATTGGTTATGTATTTATGCAATATAAACCTAGTTAAGAATTAAGAAAAACGGGATTACCAATTCTAACAATGACATCAATTCCATCACTGCAAAGCCCCTTCCCGAAACATTGAACCAGAGGTAATATTGTCTGGGTAAGGAAGGATTGATGAGTTAGTCACATAGTATAGCCAATTTTCATAAATTAAAAACTGAATGGGTTTGTATACTAAATCAGAAAATTGAGAAGTGGACAGTTTATTAAACCTAATGAACTGTAAGTGGTACACCGAGCTCAGCAGTTGAGCCAATTAAAAGCACAAATGCAGCTCCAGATGGACTCTTATGAGGAGACGCATATAGATTTGATAGAACCATAGAATGTATATTCTCTAAATATACTTGTTTACCAACTTTGCTCCACAATTCACGTACAAATGAGTCTTGAAGAAGAGAGACCTTCATATGTGAATAACCAGTCGTCTGCAAAAGTCTCACTTTAAGAAGTCAATATAAAGAACACATTTAAGCCACAATTTTGAAAGAAGAAAGTTTGCAACGGGCCTGCAGAATTTTCTGGATCACAGGCAAGATAAGTGTCTTCACAGCTTGCAGATTTAGACACTTCAGAATTCTTTGAGTATTATTTATGGCATTCAGCTTCGGTGTCAGATAGAGGCGTGAGTAAAAGAGGCAAACAGTGGGGTGCACACATTTCAGCAAACACAAACCCTAGGCTCTAACGCTACTAAGTTAACAAAAACACGCGCAAAACAGAACGAAACAACTCAATACGCAACAACAACCCCAATAAAGTCTTAATCAGCATAATCTCAGTCAACAACATAACAATCCGACTCTAAACACAAAATAAACCAAACCAAAACAAATCAATCAAATCTACAAAATAGAAACTAACCACACTAAAAACACAATCCAAATAAAATAAAATAAACACAAAAAACAACAAAATCAATAAACAATTACCATAGAGCACATGATATGAATTAGGTACTTTTAACACAAAATGAACATTAAACACAAACAACATATTCATCTTAACATTTAGTCGAGCAACTGGCAGGCATACCAAATCACCCAGCACGGCCAAAGCATTAGCCATAATATTTCGAAAACCAGCTTAGTGAATAGCAACTTTGGTACCTCGATTGTTATGTCTGTGTAAAGTCTTGGACCTGGCAGAAAAGAGGACCAAGGGAATTCCCGGCAGAAGGTTATTTGAAACTTTTCTTCAAGGGAGTTTCCCCAAACCTACACACAGAACAATCAAATCCAACTGCTATTAGTAAAACACTTTTATCATTTATTATTAAATTAAATAAATTAAGAGAGGTCTAAACGTCATACATTCCCAATGCAGGATTATCAACCGTAATTTCAAGAGGTGCTGATGATGAAGATGTGGCAAAATGACTTCCAGCTTTGTTTTCTTTGCCTGAAAATAAGCATTGTTATGTGGAGTAGTGACACACGGGTTTTCACATGATGTCGCGTCAGAGCTTATTCTTCCATCATGTGGTGGTGGGGTTCCTAAAATCATTCAACCAAATATGAAACAACAGCAAACCACATAATCAAGAAACTTAATTCCTACAAACATATGGCCTTTTAAAAAAAAAACAAAAAAAAACCTACGCCACACAATACAGGATTCGAACCGGCGCCTTGCACAAAGCAGAAACTCAACCCAACCACCATGCCATAACGCAATATCTGAAATCATTTCACAAACAATAATACTTATTCGCTTACAAAAAACACAAATATTCAATCTACTGTTCAAAGTCGAAGCCTAATTATTATTATATAATAATATACTATAATTTGGTTTATAAAAACAATCATAAAATAAATAGTTTTGACAATTTATTGCTCTAAATAATTAGTATCATAATGAATAGAGTGGTAATAATATAAAAATAATATATATATTGATTAATCGGGTCATAAGTTATGAACTAGTCATGGTAAGTAGGACTGGTCCGCTAGTCAACTTCCATCCCCCACTATTAAGATAGCTATGTCACTCCCCGTTAAGTGGAATCATGAGGCGTGATAAGAAAAGTTTTCAAACACAAGGTTCAGCAAACATCTAAAATATAAGTTTTGGATATCAGAGTGTTTAAAAGTTTACAACCATATTAAAAATGTATTGCTTCAAAAGTCAAGTGTTCATAATTAAAAATCCACAAAAGACGGTATCCATGATGGATTCTTAAACCATATCCCAAGTTCCATCCACGAAGTTAGTTACCTGAAAAACATGCATAAAAACATTGTCATCATAAAGTCGGTGAGTTCACAGGTTTAAAAGAGTTGTAAAACGTAAAGCTAATGAATTCCATGAATGACCAATCAATGTCTAGCTAAGACAATGACAAATATGACCAATCATGAGTCTATAACTAAACCTTGACGAGTTGTGTCTCGCACATCGTACAATAAAGACAGTATATCATCATATGTAAAATACAAGCACTCTTTTATCATTTGTATCCGGGTTACAGTGACTAACTAAGAGTTGGGCTGTCAACCCAATAAATCTATTCAAGTGTTTCCTGGCTAAGTCCATAGCTAATGGTTACAGTAAACTAAATAACACGAGGGCTTTATGAGTACTCTAAACATATTGTCTCATGAATACATAAGATCTAATAGGAAATCATTCAAATAATATGTAAATATTGCATGTTTTCCCAAAATGAAAACAGTAAAAAGGGGCCGTGAAACTCACATCTAATTCGTGAAAAGGCTAGCAAAGCAGAGTTCGAGATTTCGAAACCCGGCCTACACGTGTCCTATATACAATAGACACCTTAGGCCCATACTTGTTGGTTTAATGTTTAAGTTGTTTACCCAACTTATGATGTTTGTGTTAAAATATTCTCGTTTTTGAGAAAATTTGTTGATTCGATGAACCATTGGTGACTTGTGTTTTTAATGAGATGTTAAGATATGTTTTTATTACAAATGTGTACAATCTTAACCTCATACACTTCATTATTATTCATGTATATAATACGCACATAACTATTTTTTCAAGTCACATCTTCATATATCTATGTATATATGTATACGTAACACAAACATATATACTCATGTTCACATACACGACACACACACATATACACATACCTATGTTTGTACATGACACCCCCCACACACACACTAATATCTATATATATATACACACATACACATTTCATACAAGCATTCTCATACATATTACCTTATTATTGTTAGTTTATTAGTTCCAAACTTGTAAAAAATTGATTATAAACTTGGGTGAACAATATAGTTTAGAACATAGGAAATAACAAGGTTAGGTTGATCCACATACCACTTAGTCTTGGAATGGATGCTTGGAACTTGCAAATAAGTGTTGAGTGAGTGGTATGGTGAGTTAAGAGTTAGCGAGTTTGAGATGAGAATGAAAGATGTGAACAAGAAGTGATTTCCATCCCTCCCTCGGGTATATATAGAGAACGAGAGGGAAAGAGAGACGGGCGAGAGATAGAGGGAGATGGAGGGAGGGTGCTCAAAGTCGTAAGTCAACTATATGGTCTGGGGTGATTAGAGAATATTTCCTTATTGGTGATTAGTCTAATAGTGATTTCCTTTGCATAATGTGACTTAACATTAGTGATTTGATGAGTCTTAACATTTTAAAAATTGGTTTTGCAGGTGGCAACGGTTTGCATGGGACAAAAGGGGAAGGAGGGTGTTGATCAAGGAAGGTAATCCACCATTGGTTCATGTGTCTAAAGGAATCTTGCCATATTAGTCACTAATAATCATTATGTTTAGTTCTTTCTTTGACTAAACCTCTTGATTAGACTTAACATGGGTTCATGTGGTAACAAGATTATGGAAGAGATCATGGTGAGGGGCTCTAGGACCGAAAAAAAAGAGAAGGTGGGAGAGGGGTGGCGGTCGCACAAAGCAAAGGGAAGGGAAGGGAAGGGAAGGGAAGGGAAGGGAAGGGAAGGGAAGGAGGGTGTCACTTTGGGTAAGTGATCTAGCATAAAACTTAGTGATTAAAGGAATCTTGCTAAATTTGTGTTAAGTCATTCTTTATATCTAAATCATGTTCTAATATGACTTGGGTTTGGGATTCGATGGGTCTTTATAGGGTGATTAGTCTTAGATTGTCATGCAATCAAGGGGCAAAAGAAAGTGAGGTGATCTTGGTTGGTGTTTGGGCCGAAAAGAAAGAGAAAGAGAGAGGAAAGGGGGCGGCGGAGATGGTGTGGTGGTTTGGTGTGGTGTGGTGTTTGAGTAAAAATCTTGTGTGGAAACTTGTGAGGTTAAAGTTAATTACCATTTTTGTGTGGTGTCATTTCAAGGTTTGACTTGTTTAAGGAAAAGGGAGACAATTAGCATGATTGTGACACTAAAGGATGTGATTGTTCATGTTATCTCATTTCCTAGATTGCACATGCATCCATACATACATACACACACATAATTTTTTTTGAAAGGCAAATTTCATTCACAACGACCGGCGATTCAACTCCGATTAGGAGAAAATCGACAAATGGCCACAACTATACAAATTATACAAAATCGAAATTACACCACATATTCCAATCTATCGAAACCTTTTTAAATCTACTTCTAAACCAAAGGAAACCTAAAGCTTTAATATCCGCCACTACCCCCGTCACCATATGCCTTTTATCTTTGAAAACTCTATCATTCCTAGCTTTCCAAATCCTCCAGCATGAAATGATAACTATCCCTTGCATCATCATCCTCTTTATTTGCGAATTGTCAAAAAACTTATGAACCTCCAACGTATCTTTTGTATCAAACAAAAAAATCGGCGGGAGACCACACCATCTGGCTATACCTAACCACACCCCCAAAGCGTAACCACAACCAGTAAAGATATGATCTGAAGACTCCTCTTGATCACCACAGAATACACACAAAGCATCTCCGACATCAATGTTTCTTCTTCGAAGACCTAATTTAGTAGGGATGCGATTCAATAATGCACGCAACATAAAAATAATACATTTCTTTGGAATCCACGTACACCAATCGAGCACCGGAAGATCGTCATTAGCTTTGTCGTTTATAATCCATCTCTTTATCGCTGCCACTAAAAAGGAGTCGTCCGTCCCATGCGACCACTTCCAATAATCGTTTGTATCCGATAAATTACATTCCCCGATTAATCTGTGACAATCAACGAGCTCTATAACCTCCTGAGACCCGTCCGGATATGACTTCCAATCCCAACTCAGCAATGTCGATCCTCTATCATTAACCACACGATCGCACACTTTACACCACTTATTCCTCTCAAGTCGAAACAAAGCTGGAAAACGCTCTTTCAGAGGTCTATTATCTACCCAATTATCAATCCAAAACCGGATAGTAGAGCCGTTACCCACAACGCCTTTCACCATGGCATTAAAATCGACATCTTGCACCTTGACTTTATACCCAAACGAAACAATCTTCGACCAAGTACCTATGTATCGGCGATTGCAATTGACCATCTCCCACTTTCTCCTAGACCCATGGATAGCATCAATAACCTTTCTCCACATATCATCACCTTCGTTACGATACCTCCATAGCCATTTAACAACAAAGCTTTATTCGACCATTCCAACTTTGATAACCCAAGACCACCTTTTCGTCTCGATCTAGTAACAAGGTCCCAACCCATCCAATGGACTTTATTCCTTCCTTCTCCACTTCCCCAAAGGAACCTTTTAATCATCGTTTCAAGTTTCTTAATCACACAAACCGACACTTTATATAATGATAAATAATACGTAGGAAGAGCTTCAAGCACCGACTTAATCAAAGTCACACGTCCCCCGATCAATATAGAGTTTGCTTTCCATTTCGACAACCTATTCATAAAAACTCTAACCACGGCCTCCTAATTGTTCTCCTTATTCATATTAGCACCCACCAAAATGCCAAGATACACAAAAGGAATTGAACCCACCTTGCACCCAAAACCATTTGCTATTAACTGAACTTCCCCGTCGCTCTTCCCAATACCAAAAAACGTGGACTTATTTATATTTATTTTCAACCCCGAACACAAATGAAAAATACTCAACATCCGAACACAAATGTGGACATACACACACATATACATATACATATACATATGTGAAGATAATATGTAATTTTGGTGTGTTTACTAGAGTTTCAATGTTTATATATATATATATATACGTTTACAACTAGACATACGTTTTTGGTTTGTTGTTCTAAAAAAATGTTATTAGAGTGTAAACTTGTGTCCCCAATGATTAATAATTCCGATAGTTGTATAACAATGCGGGTTATCTGTGGGATCAATTGCACTAGTTCGGGCCTTGCTAGACTTTTGGGGGACATAAACCGCGTAAAATAGTGTCTAATGTATGCGAAAAGATAAAGTCTCGACTAGTAAGTGTACAGATTTGACTTGATAAGTTGGCAAGTGTCATAAGCTATGACCTTGTGTGTCGGTGTTCACCCCCAAAGTTAAACAACTTCCACTAAAACCATATAGTACATATGCTTGATGGATGGTCTTACTAGAAACTGACCGTAATTCATAAATTAAAAACCAAACAAAATATAACTTTTAACCCCTCACGGTCTAGGTTTTAATCGTGAATCACATGAGATTTTTGTCATTACTGACTTTTAAGAGTTTTGGGTTTTCAAAAACATTAGTTTTACTTTCAATATACTTAATACATTCCAATAAGACCGTCCGTAATGGCTCGTAAAATGACATTTCCGCCAACACCGCCCCCATTCAGGTGAAATGCCATGTGACATGGGCTCAAGTGATTTGGTTCACATGATGGTAGATGAGAACACTCTCTCTCCTCTCTCTCTCTCTCTCTCTCATATGGCTATATCAAAAGTGTCCATGTTGACGTGGACGCCACATGACGAAAAACACTCATCTCACATGTGTCCACTACACATGGTCTAAAGGAAACATAAAATATTTGCACACATAAATCACATATGTATTAAACACCTTTTTTTAACTTTTAAAATGTTCCAAGACTTGGTAAAAAACCAATTTTCTGATTTAAATGCCAGGATTATAATACCATATCATGCCAAGCGTTATACACAAAAAATATTCGAAAATGGATGAAATTTTCTCTAATGACTATAATGTTTTTTTGGCAATGTCATCTAGTACAAAGATATTATGTAGTTTTATTTTAACATCTCTTACATCATATATCTCATAGCAATGGGAAACTTGAACGGCACAAAGTTTATCTTGTTGCTTCCTTAATTAGTTGTTGTCTACTTTGGAATATGATTAAACGTTTAGTTCGTGATCAAGCATGCATGTCATAATTCGTAAATTTGTTCTCTCACACTATTAGCCAACTATATATCAACATCATGTTAAGAATAATTATAAGCCAACTATCAACTTGATGTTAAAAATACATTTTGATTGATAACTTGTTTGAAAAGGTGCATATAAAACAACTTCTTGTTTCTTTATCCTTCTTTTATTATTAAGTAAAGTCTCATACAGAAGGCTTTAAATGTTCTCAAAGAGACACCCATGGATATGCTATCAACGTTTTGGTGCTTACATGTCCTCTTTAGCTTTGTTAGAAGTAAAACTGAGACTTTTCAATTCATAATGTTGACCAATATTAATGCGTTGTTTTTGAAAATTAAACCAGACCCAACGGTCTGGCCTAGGATCGACACCAACCACTTTGTTGGTTTGGTTCGCTTGCTATAGACACGCTAAGGGTTCACTTGTCCCGTTTTATGTTTTTCCACTTGAAAAGAGTTAATAGCCAAAATCGTCCCTGAGGTTTGGTCACTTTTGCCAATTCAGTCCAAAACCCAAACCTTTTAAATCTGGTCCGTAGGCTTTTCATTTTTTGCCACATTCGTCCCTGACACTAACCCAGTTAAATATTAACGTTAAGTTGGGGGGTATTTCTGACTTTTTGCCTACCCTTTTATTTTTTAATATTTTTACTTAATAAGTGGGACCCACCTCCCCCACCTTCTTCTACTCTAAACCCACCACCACCACCACCATAGAACATGACTACTAAACAAATCCTCTCACCACCCCCCAAATTTTATATAAAAAAAGGATGGTTTAACTAATTTTAACAACAAATAACAAGGGTTTATAAGATAAAGTGGAATGGATCGATCTGTTGTGTGGCTGGGGTTTATAAAACATGACTTCTAAACAAATCCTCCTTCACCTCTAACAATCATCAATCATACCACCCACATTTCTCAAAATCAGGTTACTTAACCAAAGAAATTAATAAATTTTTTATGGTACTCCCAATCAGAACCCTGGTCGGAACCCTAACAATCATCACCGCTGCCGTCGGCTTTCCTTGTACAATTATCACCACCATGCTCCTCCTCCTCCTCAGTTATCACCATATCCCTTCCTAAATCTGTGATCACAGCTTGTCGGAACCCTAAACTGCCGTCACCGTCACTGCTGTCACTTTCTTCGCCTTCCTCCTCCTCGAGCCCTCTCTCTCCTCTTCGTCGTTTCTCTCTCTCTCTACCTTCTGTCCCGATCTCTCTCTCTCCTCTCTGCTCTCTATCTCTCTCCTCTCTGCTCTCTCTCTCTCTCTCTCTATCTCTCTCTCTCTCCCTTAAAGAAGTAAAGGTTTTTGTTTTTATTTTTTTTCTTGTATTTATTTAGCCTTTAAATATAAAATGTCTAAAATGCCCTTGAATTTGTAGGTAAAAAGTCAAAAATGCCCTTAGAGTTAACGAGATAAGTTAACTGGGTTAGTGTCAGGGACGAATGTGGCAAAAAATGAAAAGCCTACGGACCCAGATTTAAAAGGTTTGGGTTTTGGACTGAAGTGACAAAAGTGACCAAACCTCAGAGACGATTTTGACTATTAACTCACTTGAAAAAGTTGACTTGCTAGCCTGGATTTTTAGAAAGTTATTTCATGTTTAGATGATTTGAGTTTTGAAGTTGTTTGATCTTCGAGATGATTAGTCTTTGAACTTTTAGTATGTTTATGACTTTATGTTTGGATTTTATATATTAATGTTTAAAGTTCCCTTGCTTTTTCTCTTGTTTTTGTTTTTTATTATTATCACCCTTTTAAGAATAAGCTAACATGTGGATGAATAGTGACCAGGACAGTCACAAATATGATTTTCAAAACATTATTAAAAAGTACAAAGACAAAAAAAAAAGTACCAATATAGAAAAGAAAATATTAACTGGCCTTCATAGAAGTGAAAGTAAAAGCTAAATAATTAGCTAGGCAAAAGAAATGTCTCACTAGTCAATATAAAGTTCAAATTTTGACTAATTTAATATATATACACACGCTCCGAATATATGGCTATTTGCTACAAAAGTTTTCCTACGAAAAAAAATGCGTCACAAATTTTGACAAAGTTGCTACGCATTTGTGACGACAAAAAAACTTTAATTTTGTTAATAAATTTGCTACACAATAGAGACAAATACTTAGGAATTTGCATAGGAAATGGTGTAGAAAATGCGTCACAAATTTCCTACACCATATATTCGTAGGAAATGCGTTGAAAATTGCGTAGTAAATGTGTAGTAAATGGTTTCCGACGAGGCTTTTTACAACATCAAGATTTCGTTGTAAATGCGTAGCAACTTTGATTTGCTACGCATTTACAACGAAATCTTGATGTTGTAAAAAGCCTCCATTTACTACACATTTACTACGCAATTTTCAACGTATTTCCTACGAATATATGGTGTAGGAAATTTGTGACGCATTTTCTACGCCATTTCTTATGCAAATTCCTAAGTATTTGTCTCTATTGTGTAGCAAATTTGTTAAAAAAATTAACGTTTTTTTGTCGTCACAAATGCGTAGCAACTTTGTCAAAATTTATGACGCATTTTTTTTTCGTAGGAAAACTTTTGTAGCAAATAGCCAATTTTCTAGTAGTGATTGACTCATACCGCTGAAACCGAGTGGAACCCTCTACTTTGAAACTAGTTTGAACCCGATCAAACCCAATCATTTCCCCTAAAAAATGGTTCCAACCTGACCCACTTTGGGCAGAAACTAGTTTTGACTTTGGTGACCCAACCGAATCCGATCCAGTTTCACCTTGAACCTTTGTGGGCCTAGATTCCGCTATGTGTGCCTCTATTTGAAGGTGTTTTTTCCACCAAAGCGACTCTCTAACTTGAACCTTTGTGGGCCTAGATTCCGCTAAGTCACATCACACTCTCATTTCTTAAAAACGTCATACCGAAGGCACACTTATTTCATACATTTCAGATTTGGAGACGTAATTGCTTTATTTTTCCTCTTAAACTAATTTATTTTGCTTTAATAATTCAAAGAAATTATACAAGATGCATAATTTAAGGTATGTATCGTGTGTGATTCTTTGTCCTTAATAAACTAAGGGGTTGTTTGGTTGATTAAGTGCTGAATCATTAATATGGTCTGAATGGTTAAGAGACTCTGAATGGTTAAGAGCTGAATCATTCAGCATCCCTTATTAGCTTAAAGGTTCAGCACTTAATCATTCCATTCAGATGCTGAAACAAACAGTCTGAATGCTGAAGGATTCAGATCTGAATGGTTAAGAGGCTGATTAAGAGGCTACCAAACAGCCTCTAAGTATTAATAAAGCATGCTAAAATAAATGATTTGGTTCTAATAAGAGACACGGTCTTTAACTGAGTTCATTGTCAATAGAAATAGAGTAAATCTTAAGGCTCCTTTTGGTTCAAAGAACATTTTTGAAGGAATTGGAATCTGGAGTAATTGGAATGGATTCTTATTTTCTTATCAATTGCTTGGTTGGCAATATGCAATGGAATCCTTTCATTAAATCGTGTTTGTGATGTGTATCACTTGGATAAATAATCCGTAGAGTAGATTAAACTCAAAGAAAATAGGGGGAATACTAGATTTGAGATAACTCTCTTTTCATAATTTTTCATTCATAATCATAAACATACACCATAGCTATATTTATAGCCTTACAAACAAGAAATGGAAGTTACTAACACTAACCCACTAACTTAAAATAAACAAACAAGAGGAACATGAGAAAATGTGGAATCATGGCTTCAATATCTAGGACTTGTACCTATGCAACCAAAGTGGTACATAACAGTTTGGTTTGTAAAATTATGAAGGAATTGGAATAATTACCCATTATTGTATTTTTTTAAAGTTTCGTGATGTTTAGTTTAATCACTCTTCGTTGTAGATTGAATCCATTAAAAAGGCCTTTTTTTTCTAATTTGTGACGATTAAATATAAATAAAATATCCCACAATAAACTAGAAACATATAAACAACAATGAACAATGCATGAATTTTATATTTTATTTTAAAAAACGTGAAGAAACATTAACAATTTTATAAAAAATCTTGATTTGTACCTTTTGGCACAACTTTTGAGCCCATTGTAATGGACAAAAGCATTAACTTAAGGGTGTAATTAAAGCAAAACGAATGCATGCTAAAGGTCAAATAGGTGAGTTGTATCCCGTACCTTTCAAAAAAAAAGGTGAGTTGTATCCCGTGATTATGAGTGTTTTTGAATGCACACAAATATTATAGTATTACTAGTGTGAATGCCCGTACGTTGCAACGGGTGCATCTATTTTGTCGTCTTCTAGTTGTTGGGGTTTGTGGCACGTGTGTGGGGTTTGTGGGTGAATTTTAAACATAACCACATTCCAAAAAGAATATGTATAAAACTAAACGAGCGTTTACACTTTACACAACTTCGATCCAAGTTATAAACTGTTGACCGAACATTGAAATTACCAAATCCGTACCGTTATCTCAAAGTCTCAAACCATATAGACTACCTTAATTCACTTAAACGAATATAGCTAGCAAGCCTAGTGGTATGAAATCAACAATAGAGAAAAAAAACCATCTTACAAGTACATTAGGTGGAATAAAATTTCATGGATGTCTTTTTAGGTAAACACCACTCTTCTTCACTATCGTTGACAAACCCTTCCAATAGAACCTTCACCGATCAATACATTTTATCCAAAATTCTTGTTTTCTCTTTCGGTTAATCAAGCAAAAGTGTGGGCACTTCAATTATTAGTACTTCCTTTTGCCCATTAAAACTTTCTATCGGTTGTACTTTGTTCTTTTGTTGTTCTACATTACATGTAGAAAAAAAATATTATAATTATTCCAATGTTCAAACCATGATAGTCATTAATTGCTATATCTGAAAACAGTATTTGTAAAGTGGTCATGATACATATAGATGTACAATTTTTACAAAGTGGTCAATCTTAGGAATGAAAAAGATGTTCCAAAATAGTGTTCTCCGCTACATTTTTTATTTCTTTTTATAGTGGCTAGTTGCAATAACGACGTGTAAGTGGTGAGGTCATGGTCGCGTCGGTAGTGATGGGTGGCAATCACACAATTCTAGTAATTTAAACTGGTATTCACACAAAATCCACTAATTTAAATTTGTAAACTTAAGTGAAACCAACACATAATGCAAATTAGGGATGTTATATAATGCATAGATTAATGCTTCATTGCTTCCGAACATAAGTAATGTAACAAGCAGCTTTGTTACAACTTGAACTAAAAGAATATATACAAGAATTTGTTAGGATATTCCAACAACAAAATAATTAAAAAAAAGTATTCAAGTCAGACCATGAATACTTGATATATTCTTCTTTTGGTGATATGCATTAGCACAAAGGGCCACCATTTTACCAAATATTCATATATTATATTTTTAACCACTTTCATAAGGAAAAAAATAACATAGGGATGGTGAAGAGCATTGTGGGGTTTCAAGTATTATGGTGTTTATGAAGGGGTTACATCTTCATGTGGATACAAATAGTGCATAAGAGATATATACAATTAGTATTAAAGGTTGTACATAAGGGCATAAAAGGAAGAAAATGACAAAAAATTAGAGATTTGTAAAGGACCCTTGGTATACCATCTTAACTTTGGAC
Organism: Ambrosia x helenae; assembly: GCA_030844895.1. NCBI lineage: Eukaryota > Viridiplantae > Streptophyta > Magnoliopsida > Asterales > Asteraceae > Ambrosia > Ambrosia x helenae. Next base: position 49,384 of record JAUTDX010001685.1, on the reverse strand, counting down.
AATGTGGACATATTTGCCCATGCCTCCTCCTTTATAATGTAGCATAGATAGTAATATATAGAGAGAGAGGATTTGGATTGTGTGAGAACAACTTAAGTGATTGAGAACAGTGAGAATTATTCTAAATTACTTATTTTTTAAGTAATTTTTTTGCTTAATCGTACATATTTAGTCCTTTTTCTCTGCAATTGTACATATATATTTGATAATGTACACACCATATTATATTACCCTATAATATAATACATTTGCGAATGACATTTTAGGATACCCAAAAGTTACGAATTATTTTTAATTTAATGTACAAGGTACAACCTTAAAATGAGAGTAAATTGGTCTTTAAAACACTAATTACACTTTAATCTTCTTACCCTAATTACACTTTAATTCTTTTCTTATTTTAAGCCAACTACTCATACGATTTTTGAACAAAAACACACAACAAAAACGATCATTTTATTTTCTTTAGTTCAAGTATACTATTGTTATAATTTTTTCTAATTAAAAAATGATATGATACAAAGTGTCTAGAGGTGAACAACAACCGAACCATTAACCAAAATCAAACTGAAAACAGAGAAAATCAAACCAAACCAATCAAAAATCAAAGTAAACGAAAACGGATTAAGCAAAAACTAAATTGGCAAAAATCCGTTATCGATGTTTCTTTTGTATTATCGGTTAACTGAAATTAACTAAACCTAACCAAATCACCCATATGTTCATATATTTCTAGCTTTTATACCTCAATTCCACACATTTCTTGTGACACCCCGCAATTTCAGGTCAAACACAAACTCTTTATTCTGGTCAGTTAATCATGCATTAGACTTAATTAGGTAAATTAACTACGTCATACATACACAAACTATCACGTAAAGATGATACGGCAGATTATCGGATCACACACACAAGCCTTGTACCCCAGACATTGGTGAAACAATCAAATAAATAATTGTAGTTTAATTTTGTGTGGAATTATTTACAATTATGTGCCTATGTGAAATTATGTGAAATCATTTGCTATTACGTGATTACAAGTTGTTAGGTCCGTGACCGACACTATGTGACACCCAACAATTTTATGTTAACTCTCCTACAAACATTTACAGAACGTTAATACATTTAACTTGATTGGGATTAATAAGTTCGTCAAACATACACAAATTATCACGTGAAGACAATTCGGTGAATTATCGAATCACACACACGAGTCTTGTGCCCCGAACATTGGTAAAATAATAAATCAAATAATTGTGTAATAACTTGTTTGAAATTATTTTCAATTATGTGCTTATGTGTCATTTCATAAAATTGTATGAATTATTCTCTCGACCGACCGAGATCGTAACTTAGTTGTAAAACATTTTGGGTTAAATATTTTATAAATGTTTTATAAAAGATCTCAACCCAAATTAAATTCAAATAATAATAATAATAATAATAATAATAATAATAATAATAATAATAATAATAATAATAATAAACATCCTTGCACTTGGCCCAAGGCGAGCCCAAGACCACAGGGTTGGGTAACACACAATGCATCGCCCCATGGGGTGGGTCGCGGTACGCAGGGAACGAAGGAGACGGACCCAGCCCGTTTAAGTAGCCCAAGTCGAGACTTAAGTGTTTTAAAACAAATTTTATCATCATTTAACTCATAAATCACAACCCTAATCGCTCTAAACCTGCTATACGAAAAATTAAACCCCAAATCTCTGCCCAAATAAAAAATCATCAATCCTTAGGTCTTAAGAAGGTATAGGATCAAGATCTTGAACAGCTTAAGGTGTGATGATCAAACAAGTAACGTTAACTATGTTTTTTATTGTGATTATGTCCATGAACCATAATGTACAGATCTGATCAAAAAAGGGTTTTAACAATTGATATGGATGCGTAATTGATTAACATGTGTTTGTACATGGTTGGAAACACTAGGATGCATGTTAGCTTACAACTTTGATTATGTTGAAAATTTACAAACCCTAGATCATAGAATTATGATCTTAGAACCTGCGTGATACGATGTTATGATGTGATTATGATTATATAGGATAGATAACATGCAAGAGGATTTTGGATAATTTAATGTGTAGTTCATACCCTGCCCAAAGAGGAAACCTTGTTGATTTTAGATATTCAAATTGAAATTGAAATGGAAATCTATACATGGTATAAAATACATAATGATAGAATATGCTTGGGGATGATTGACTAAGCATGTTAGAACTTTCATTTCATTGAAAACAAAGCTAGAATTGTAATTTACTAAATAGGGAATCTCACACCCCGCCAAGACGTAAACATGGGTATGTGATTCAAATGATTTTCCAAGCATACGATTAAGCAAACACGCATGGAATTAAAAACGAACATTTTACAAAAGGTTTCACAACTTTGACCAACAAGGATTAAAACAAGTTTTACTACTAAGGAGTCATCGCTAAAGTATTTCAGGTCAAATGTCCTAGTATGCATGTATGACGTGAAGAGGCCTTTCAACCTCGGACTTGATACCTGAGAAAATGCTTAAAAAGGTCAACATAAAGTTGGTGAGTTCATGGTTTGTTAAGAAAACATTATAGTCCATTTCCCAAATATTTTAGGTATGATATTTCTCCAAAATGTTTAAGTATGATACTTCTCCAAAATGTTTAAGTATGGCATCTCTAAAAAAATGTTTAACCATGTTATTAAACATATTTAAGGGTGATTAAGTGGGTACTAAGGTTGATTAATTGGCTAATTATCCTTAATAACTTAATCCGGGTGATTAGACGCTTATAGGGGTGTAAACGAGCCGAGCCGAGCCCGAGCCTGACTGGGCTCGAGCTCGGCTCGGTATCGTTTTATGAAGCTCGAGCTCGAGCTCTGCTCGGTTCGAGCCTACAATCTTGAGCTCGAGCTCGGATCGGCTCGAGGTGATTTGAGAACAATTTCAAACGAGCTCAAAGCTCGGCTCGAGATCGCAAAAGCTCGGCTCGCGAGTGTTATTAAATGGGCCTATGAAATAAGCACTTGGGCTTTGGAGATGTGGGCTATAAATTATAAGAGAGTTATAATTATACTTGGGCTCGTTTAGGCTCGCGAGCCCAATCGAGCTTTGTATCTAGGGCTCGAGCTCGGGCTTGATAACTAAACGAGCCATATTTCAGGCTCGGGCTCGGACTCGAGCTCGTTAAGGCTCGGCTCGTTCGGGCTTTTTACCGAGCTGATCCGGGTAGCTCTCGAGCCGCTACGTGTCATTTACACCCCTAGACGCTTACTTACCCTTTTTAGGGTTTTTACACATATTTTTGCTTGGTGGCCAAGGTTTTCATCAAGGGAAGAGGTCCCATCCTTCAAAACCCACAACTATAATGCCTTGGGGAACAAGGCTTTGACCTTGTTCGCGAAGAAAGTGAATTAGGGGGTTTAAATGTAACGGAATGATTATCAGGGTGGTTAGGGATATTTAAGGTGTAATTAAGCCCTATATAAGGTTATTAAGGGTCTAGGTAATGAAAAAAGAGTAAGCTTTTATTAAGGTGATTAGGGGATATTAGGGTCAGACGGATGTCTAATTAAGGTTAGCGATTGATTCCCGAAGCTAGACATGTTGTTACTTGAGTTAAGGTTTCCTAACCTTAATTTCAAAAACTATGCCCTTAGATGCCTTAAATTAATATTGAATTAACATTGTTTATTAATCTCGGGTAAGATTTTATATTTCCAGATAATCACCAACGTATATATGAGAAGGGTTTATCGTGACACGATAAATCGGTGAACAAGACATCTAAATGCAAACATTGCATACAAATGGGTTTTTCTAGACTTAGAACAACTTAATTAAGAGCAATTAAGTCTCCAATGCATAATATAACGTATGCTTAATCTTGTGTATAGATAATGTCTCAGATTTATCTGGTGTCACAGGGTAACTTTATGCATGTAATGTCTTCTTCATGTTTCAAGTTACCATAAATGAAAAGTTTGCATGTTGTATGAATTGTAAGCTATATGTGGAGTGTTGTATGACTTGGTGGGATTATGACATGCTAGATGTAGGTTGCATGCTTAGAACCAGAATTTGTGATACGTGACAAAGTTAACATGTTATGTGATTAGTTGCTAGTACACTAAGATTGCATGTTTGGGTGTAACTTGTAATTTCAGACTATTCGAACATGAATGAACATAAAACACTAAATGGGTAACCAACGGGTCAATGGGTGAAACCCAGTCGCACTTAGTCAAACAATTTTAATAAACACAAACTAGGTCATTGTTTGGACACAATGGGTCAATTTGGACAAACACTCATAGACTATCGAATGTTAGGTTACCAGTAGACGGGATGCCTTTCATTAATACGCTTGGTATTATATTTTATCACGCAACCCACAATGTGTTTCACTACTTTTCTAAAGGCATGCATCTCATGAGAGGACCACTTTTCTCCCAGGAGAGACCACTTATATTCCTGGGAGGAATCTTCTATAATTTGAGTACTTTAGTTTAAGTTCATGTTTGTAGTTCACTAAACGACATCTATCTTGAAAGTCCTTACCTTTATACCGATCAGTTGTCGGGGGAAAACGGGGTATGTGTTGATAGCGCTATTAGATTCTGAAAAACCTCACACCCTGCTGGGAGCCCGGAGTGAACTTCTAAGCTTTTCTTATCGCCACTATTGACAGACAATGGTGGAAGGCACAAACATAACTAAGTGAGTTTTAGGCACTTCAAGTTAAGTTACATAACAGTGGGTTAGCTACCCATGACATGTATTTAGAATTGTTGTAGTCTGCTATAAGTTTTGGTTACTTGAACTTGTGAACTCACCGACGTTATGTTGACACACTTTAGTATGTTCTCTTAGGTCTCTAAGGTAGCAGCCGTGTAGGATGCTCGTGGAGTCTCACTTGCATGTTTTTTTTACATTTCAATCGGTTGATTACCTTTAAATGCTTTCGGTTGATCACACTTGTTTTGCGAGACATTCCTTTTGGTTAAACTTTTGCTTCCACTAAAACTATTTATAAACTTAAAAATTGTTTTTTATGTTATTAAGTTATGTATTTTACAACATTAGAGGTCGTCCATTCGACCATTGACTAGTTCCTAGTGTGTCACATGCCTTGCGGTACATCCAAGCAGATGAAAGTTGAAGGTGTGACACACTAGATAAATCGGGTTATCAACTTAGTTGCAAGATGTTATGATGAAGTATTTTATAGCACAAAATAATTATCCAAGCCCAAATATTGTAAGAATAAGAATATAGATTTAGCTTGGCCCACACCAAGCCCAACAACGGACAAGGCGCGCCAAGTGAAAAAGGCCATTAGGCCGCGGTTCGCGGGGCCCTGTGTAGGCCGACCCAAGTGCTTTGCACAGCCTAACTTGTAAATCAGCTTGTTAGAAATGATTTTAACACTAATTTTTCAAATTACCAAACCCTATTACGACCTAAACAGCCCCCAAATGAAAAATTAAGCACCTAACCTCTGCCATTAACATTCTTGTATGCTTTAATCTTGATTTTGTTATTATTACTTGCGATTGTCCACAAAACCCTAGTATCCAAAACAAGGTTGTAAAAATCGCAATTGATCACTGATTAACTAGTGATTAATCGCTAATTCTCACCAAATTGGTCCTAGACAGACCTAAAAAACTCAAAATTAGGTAAAAAAAATGAATTCGAATGGATCAAAACTGGAGCAAATCGATCAAATAAAACAAGTTCTTACCTCAAAATTTTATTGATAATCCATGATTTAGAAGTAAAATCGATGAAACTCCATGAACCTTAGTTGCGTCTAATGGTTCCTTACAATGAAAGAAGGAATGGGGAGGAAAAAACGGGATATGGTGAACGATGGAGGTGATTAGGGTTATTTAAGTTTAGGTATTTTAATATTTAAACCCCTCCATATTCACTAGTTTATCCCTAAATTTCTAAACTTATACAAATACAGATAAAATTAGCATTATATATGTATAAATTTAGAAATATATATATAAATAAAATCCGATTAATCTTGATTAATCCCGATTAATCCCTAATCGGTACCCTACCGGCCGAGTAGCACCTAGCGAGCTCTACAACACTGATCCAAAATATGAATTAAATGACTATTAATGTATGATTATGTTATGGGATGATTGTTATGTGATTGTTTATGAATTTTATCCATAAAAACACTAGTATGAATGTTTAATCATAAGACTTACCCGATGAGGGACTTTGGTGAATGTTCGTCTAGGATTTTGATTATTTGACATGCATGATGTTGTTTTATGATTGGTATATGTTAATCTAGGATAGATAACATGGGTTGGATGGGTGGATTGATTAAAAACATGAATGTTCATAACCTGCATATAATGGAAACTTTGTTGATTTTGGAAATTTCGTGTTGAAATCTAGACATGGTATGAGTCTAGTATATGTGTGTTTTTTTAATGTTTTAGGGTGGATGGGTGGTAATCACTACATCACTAAAAACATTTAATCACAATCATATTGTGCCACCTCAATTTATCATATTTATCACATTTTATCATTATCACACATGGGGTGGTTATCACTACATCGCTTTTTTTCTTTTTCAAATAAAAAATAAAACTAAAGAAACTAAAACCAATATTTTTTTAACTAAAATAAAAAAAAGTACAATAAAACAAAAACTAGATAAACCTAAACGTTACAAATAAAAAACGACAAAAAAAAACCTAAAAGTTATCGGGTCAACCCCACCTTCACACAAATTTCCTCACTTTGTTCATTGAGAGTCTTCTGTATGGTTCGATGACGTTTTCATGCTGTTCACTCATAACCTTAAAATCTTTATTTTTCTATTTCCGACAAATGTTTCAAGGACATGTCATATCTTTTTAATTTTGATTCCGCCAACATCTTACATCGTTTCTATTCTCCTCCATTTTCACCGTTTTTCCAACGTGAATTCGGTGATGGCATCTGATGTGCCGATATTTACACATGTTTTACATGTACATTTACTATCCTTTTTGCACCAAAATTATGCTATTATCATTGAAAATCATGACTAAAACCTTCATATTTGATAAACGCGGGTTTTGTGACTAAGAAGCAAAAAGGAGTAAAAACAACACAAAAGATAATGAATTAAAGACTTTATAGAGCAGCATCAGATGATGAACGGCTACGCAACTGCCGAGCACTGGACCTTGGTCAACAAGTCAACAATTCTGAGTCAACAGGAGGAAGAATGTCAACAAGCACGGGCGCACGCAGGGTGTGCACAGGCATGCGCCACCAAAACACATCATAAAAGGTTCTGGAACCAACCAAGACTAACGGTTTGTTGTGCCACGTGGTATGCCTGGGCATGCACTAGGTGTGCACGGGCATGCAACCCAACTGCTAGGGACAAGCTCTATAAGAAAGAACTCCCAGTGCCAGCAGATAGTACTAGACTGAGACTGCCATGCACAGGCATACACACCTGTGCAGGGGCGTGCGAGGCCTGCCTTGCAGCCTGTAAATAAAGGCCTTCACCCTTCATTTTGGCATCCCATTCTATCATTCTACACCTTATCTCACGAATTTTCTTTCCATTTTGGCTCTTAAAAATTGCCCTTGGAGCTTGGGATCACTCCATAAACACTTTACCTTAGAGAGAAACCACCCACACTCACTCAAAACCTTTTGGAATCTCTGAACAACCCTCACCATGATTTCCACTTAACTCAACCTTTGTGAGCTTGTTGTATCACCTATGTTAGGCTAGATTTTTTTAGTGTTGCTAGGGTGAAGATGAAATTTGATATGGAATAATAGTTTATTTTTTAAGTGGTATTTTGTGTTCTTGATAAGTCTTGCTACTCCTTCTTTGTTTGATTAAATAATTAATCAACCAACTTAGTCTTTAACCTTGTGGGTGGTCTTGATAGAAAGTGGAGGGACTTATGAGTGTACCTGTGGTGTGTAAAAATCCACGCACTTTTAAGCTGACCATTACTCCACGTGTAGAGATTAATCCATTTGTGGAGTGGAAACACACACACACTTCATGATTGATCCTCGTCTATCTAACTTCACTCAAGATCAGTAATGTCTATATACTTGATCTTTTTGTTAAGCCAAACCTCAGCTTTGTGACTTAGCTTGCATGGTCTATGTGCTAGCTTTTGCGCGAACCACTGATTGGTGAACCCACGTTAGATATAAAAAGTCTTTATTTATTCCTATTATTATATTGTCGCACAATTAATAAAGATTAAATCACTTTTTGGTAAATTAATTAATTCAAGCAAAGGATGAGTGGACTCGGAAGGAGACAAACCCTTTGCCATGTCAAGTGGTGGTTTGCTAATCACTATAGCTTTTAGTAAATCATTCACAAAAGAAAAGGGTAATTGAATATCAATATCGCAGCGGGTGATGCTTTCCTCATGGGTGATACGTCACATATATGGGTAATAAGTCCCTCCCTATTGAAAAGGGAGCTCACCGGGACGGGAGACCTTCAAAATAACCTCAAGAACATAAATCGTTTAAGAATTATGGTGGAAGGATTAATTTTTAGAGACACCACTTAAATATTTATTCACTGTAGTTCCATTCCATGTGAATTCTAATCCAAATTTTGATATTGATTCTTCTCCAAGGTATAATTCTCTTTTCTAATTTTCTTAGCATTTTCGATCACTTCTCAAAAAGCAACTTAATAATTATTTGGTAGCATAAAAGCTGAGTAGTAAAAATCATGTATTTGGGTTCAATGCTTGGTACTTGTTTAAGAAAGCTATACTATACACAGTAGGTTTACTTGCTTATTGTATGAGTTTTAGTCAATTACGCAACTATCGTTTCTTATAAATTTAAAACCTTGATAATGCTTTGGTAAATACCCTACTTTTCTAAATTTTACTAAAATTACACGCATCAGCACCCACCCAACCTTCTTTCCCTTCGCTACTTGACGACTCGATATTTCTCTTCCGCTGCGGATTTCTTGTCAGTGGGATCGTCAATTAAATAGATTTCGAGAACGTTGCTTGATAACCCATTCGTTGGGGTTGTGAAATTTCCTGACTCGGATGTTTTTGTTTCATTTTTTAGAACGAGCACGACTACTCGTTGGCCCTTCTTCACCCATTAATGGCAATGGAATGGAAACCCAATTGGAATGATTTCTCGCAATCTCTCATGCCCCCAATGATAGAAACCCTTTCCTGTTATATACTTTTTTATATTCGTTTAGGGCATCTTTCACGACATCCGCATCATTCGATCCACTTGGTCAAAGGCGTAACTATTAAAAATAAGTAATTAAAAGCTTACATTTTGTAAACAAAAACATAACAAAGTAATATAAGAAAATAAAATAAAGGATTAATATACCTTTGTAATGTATACTTCATTGAAGTCACTCATTTTTTATTTATTTAAATCCATCAAATTGCTAGTGATTTGATCTTGGCCTCACGTAGTTCCACCGATTAGGTTTTAAAAACGAGGGATTACTCGTTTCCAAAAAGTATCTTGTGTTTGTTGATTTCTGACATATTTGTCCTCAAAAATGTGTAAATAAGCCTTTTTCATTTGCCACCTCTTCTTCTTGCGATCAATCCCTCCCCCTATGTTTGGCATTTTCTTTTTTGTTTTTTTCCACGAGAAGGTTGAATAGGCTGCACTTGTGTTTCTTCCTCTTCCTCTTATTCATCATCAAGTGTGTATTCTTCTTCTTCGTCTTTGTTCGAATCAGGATCACGAACCAGGTTACGATATTGGTAACCCGGCTCTTGAAACGCCGAACATTTGATAATTTGGTCGCCCATCATGTCGAGTGGTAAAGTGAATTGACTCGTTACGACTTAGGTTGGCATGTTGGGTTGGAAGTAGTATTGTGGATATTGGGATAGTAACGGTTGGGTTGCCAATGGTTGGGGAGGTTGGGTTAAAAACGGTTGGGTTAGCTGGGTTGCAAGCGGTTGGGTTGAAACGGTTGGGGCATTATCGGTTCGTCTCGTGAACGAAACCTATTGAGTTCACCTAGATTAGCACAAAGCTTCGGTTTATATTTTTTCCTTGTATGAGACACTTTTTTGCTTGAACCTTCCATTTGTTAACTTTTTTGGATTGAAATGTGGGTGTGTTGTCATGTTTTTGAGTGGTGTGAAAATTGGTTTAAAGCTAGGTATACTTAATGGGTAAAAAATAGTTTTTTTTAATCATCTAACGGTCAAATGACCGTTGCGCCAAGGAGATCCTCTATCTCCATTCTTGTTTTTGTTGGTTATGGAGATTCATTCTTGTACTATTCATAAAGCACGTGTGGTTGGTGAGTTTGAAGGTGTCACATTGGACAACAAAGGTTTTTCTATTTCCTACTTATTTTATGTAGATGATGCTATGATTATGGGGAGTTGGTTGGTTTTGAATGTTAGTAGTTTAACAAGAATTCTTAAGTTTTTTTATATATGCTCGGGCCTTAAAATTAATGTTCATAAGTCATCTATTCATGGGATCGGCACGACGAGGGAGGAGGTTGATGTTATGGCCAATCTTGTCGGTGTAGGGTGGGTGATATCCCTTTCGAGTACTTGAGAGTTTTGGTTGGGGCTAACATGAACAAAAGTAGTAAGTGGAAGAAGGTGACGAAGATCCTTGCGTCGAGATTTGCTACTTGGAAAGCTAATTTGTTGTCTATAGGCAGCCGTCTCACTTTAGTTAAATCGGTAATGGAGGGTTTAACGGTTTATTACATGTCCTGATATAAAGCTCTGGTTAGCATCATTAATCAGTTAGAAAAAAAACTATGAAAAGATTTTTATGGGGTGGGACGCATGATGGGAATAAAATACACTGGGTTGCTTGGGAATGGGTCACCTTGTCAAAAAAAGAATAGTGGATTGGGGATTGGCTGCCTTAAAGATACAAACAACACGCTCCTAGCAAAATGGGTGTGGAGGTTTCAAAATGAACAAGGGAATATGTGGACAAAAAGTTGTGGATTTTTGCCATTATAATAAGGAGCGCTGGTCTATTTTACCTTGCATAAATCTGCAGCAGGTAGCTGGGGGAATATAGCTAGGAACAATGAAAAATTGTGGATCAATGGGAAGAACTTAAATGTGTTTTTCAAGGGCGAAGTGGGGAGAGGTAGCGCGGTTCGGTTTTTGGGTTGATCCGTGGCTTTATGAGGACCCGTTAAAGGTAAAGTTCCCTAATTTGTTTCACCTCGCTGTTTATAAATGTAGTTTCGTGGTTGATAACCGGGCAATTTTGGGTAATATTGGATGTTAGGCGATGGCGTGGTCTAATCAGTTTCCAGCGAAGATATTAAGGAGGAATGAAAAGGTTTAAATGATTTGCTAGTAGCTACTCGGTTATCGGACAATGCAGATCGGTGGCGATGGATTGGGGAGAAGGACGGGTGTTTCACGGTTAAGTCCGTAAAGAATTTGTTGCGACAGACATCCAACACAGATGTATGTTTCAACATGAAATGGGTTCCATTAAAGTGTAACATTTTAGCTTGGAGGGCGGAAATGGATAGAATTCCTTCAGTGGAGGCGTTGATGCACAGAGGTGTGGTTGTGAATAATGCCTATTCGGGGTTTCACAATCTTGGTATGGAGAGCACGTATCATATTTTCACGGCTTGTTGGTTCTCGGCTGAGATTTGGTACAGAGTCGAAAGAGGACCTCTCCTTGAGGTTGCGCTTTTTTGTTAATGAAAGCTAAAGTTCAAAAAAAAATGACCGTTGCAAGTCACCCCAAAGGCTACATTTCCAAGTTCACTCGTTGATATACGTGCGCGCCTTGATGTTTTCGATCTATCATGATAGTGGCAGGCCGGTGTTCACGCCATCACACTACATCACATGGTGGTATCACAGACCATCCCAAGCACCCTTATAATGGTATGTTATCACACTCCTATGAGTTTTGTATAGGTTAGAAGAATGGGAAAATCCACAAAACAAGAAGACATGTATTCGGGCATGAGATTGTGTATGAGAATTTGTTGCTAATTTGGGACATATATCTTTTATGGTTGATAAGCTGGTAGCAGCCTGAACTGGCGACCCCTCCCCTTCCATGGCCACCTTATGGTGGTCGTGACCACCATAAACTTCCACCATCACCATGCAACCATGGGGTTCCAATGCTCCATCTTGCGAGCTTTATACTGTTTACTAGGTTGATTCGGTTCACCTTTTTTCAAAGGAGTTGACTCGGTTGGTCCTTCTCTAAGTGTTTGATACGAAATTTGGGTGATTTTGTGATGAAGTCGACTGACGTGGCATTTATCATCGGTGTTCAATCTTGGTTTTATGTCGAGGTATTCTCTAAAACATCCTATGGAGTGTTTTATATAATTATTGAATATACTTTTAAATGGATTACTGGATTGGGATATAGATCCGTATTGTGTTTTCTGATGACGCTTCGGCCGCACTCTGATATAATAAATAAATTTTTATTTATTTACGATCTAGAAGAATACACACACAGAGACATACACGCATATATATATATATATGGTAGGGATCATGCGAGAAACCAACTTTAGGGAGAGAACCAAGGAACCAATGTGAACAGTGGGTATTATTGTAAATATTCATCTCCGCACAAACTCCCCCATCTCATCCCTTCATTCCTCCCACCTCACATCTTATTATTCTTAGTTTCCAACTTCCATTAATCACTCCAATCGTCTTTAGCATCTGAATCGTCCAACCCAATTACCATTTTCCAGTCATCGAATTCTTCTTCACTGGTCGTTTCTTTGGCATTAGAATCTGTGTTTGATTCGCTTGATGGTGAGTTGCTCCCGGAAGCTATTGATCTCTGCAATCAAGGTTAATCGGAAAAAAAAAGTTTAGAAAAACATCATCTGAATCATCTATTCCAGAAACATACCAACTAGCAGTACAATCGTTTAATGAAAAGGTTATTTCATCTCAAAACCCTAGATCTAGGTCATGTAGCATATGGTTCATCATACCAATAGGCTGTTGTTTTATAACAATAATATAATAATAACATTAACAAATTCGTAGCTTTGCAACTGTGTAAGACAATAATCAAGAAATCAAATTAAATAATTAATATAATGTTTGTCTTTTAGCTTTGGTTGTTTGTCTTGTATTATTATATTAATTATTAAACAAAAATTATATTCATGAAAATGTGATGAATGAAAAGTGTTAGTAACACAACTATGTTAGCTACGTTTAATAAACGTAAGTCAAATGATTACATAACGATCCAGATATAGATTCAGTTAATAATGCTCTTTACTTTAGGATCAAGTTTTAAACCTTCTATTGTTGTGGTATGTGTTTTGAAGGTTTTCGATTGTCGTCTAAAATTGTGGTATGTGTTGTTTATTATTTTTAGTTAAAGAATGGGAAAAATCGAAGCAGGTACTGTTTGTCTTAGAATTGAAGGAGAAAGGATAAAAAAAGATGCCAGATGCGATTGAGGATGATGACATAATCATTGATTAGGATATTTAAAAAGGTCTTTATTATTTATTTAAGCAATTTAGATATATATGCACATGTGCACATGTTTATATGATAATGATAAACGTAATGGTAATGCACAAATACATTAAGAGTTAATTTTTGGTTATTAATTGGGTCATTCAGTCTAATGCACATGTGCGTATGTTGTGTATAAATGAAAAAGAGTAATGTTAATGCACTTGTGCATTAAGTCTGAAATGTTGGTTTCTTACGTGTTGCTTATTATATGTAGTTAAAAATGGGGAAAAATCAAAGAAGGTAACGTTTGTGTTAGAGTTAAGGGATAAAGGTTTAAAAAAGGTTGCCGGATGCAATAACGGATGATGACATAGTGGTTGGCACTGAAGTTAATAAAGGTTGTTATTATTTATTAAATTCATTTATACATATATGCACATGTGCATATATGTATATTTTTCATGTCACCCGATCAATGTTGTTTATTTAATCACTCAAAATATCTCATATGCAGGTGAAGAAGTAGAAAGATTATTAAAAAATGAGGTCAAGTAAGCGGAAAGATAATGAAGTTGTGAACAATAATGGTATGTATTTTGCACAATGCTTAGATAAAAGTTGGATATGCAAATGTGCATAATTATGGATGAACATCCTTTAATGTGTGTTTTGACAAATATATGTGCAGATTCAGTTGCAAAAAAAATAAAAATCGTCAAGGCAATTGAAGATGATGACACACTTATATTACAATCAAGGGAGAAAGGAACAAAAAAGTTGTCGGATGCAAGTGAAGATGATGACACAATTGTTAATCAGAAAGTTGAATCAGGTTGGAATTATTTATTTAGTGCTGATGTAATTAGTATTCCCTTATTCTATGTTATGTTTTTTAGTTATTATGTAGCAGAACCTGATTGAGTTCCATTTTATCATGCAGATACTGGGCGTAATCGATTACGGTCGTGAAGCTTGGATACATAAAGAAGATGGATTAAAAACGACATTCATATAGCAGGAGGCAGAAAATACAAGGACTTTTATTACCTTCAGGCACAACCAATTATGTTACATTAACTCCCCCAGAAGCAGAAACTTGTGATGGCACAGTTGTTTATTAGGAAGTTGATTTAGGTTATTAGTTTATTTAGTTCATTTATATAGAATGCACATGTGCATACGTGCATTTTTTTATTGTGAAATATTAAATGTTGAATGTTTGCACACAAAATATCCTATATACAGATAAAGAATTTAAAAGGAAGGTTCAAACGAGGTCAAACAAGCGGAAACATATTGAAACGACGAATAATGATGGTATGTTGATTTGCGCAATATTTAACATAGATATTGATTATGCACATGTGCATAATTATGGATGAACGTGATATAAAGTGTTTTATGACAAATGTGTGTGCAAATGCAAGTATAATAAAGAAAAACAGCAAAGCGTGTTAAAACGGTGGCAACGAAGTCAGCTCAAAAGAAGGTTACAAAAAAAAGCAAATTCGCGTTTGAAACAAACACACGTTAAACCACATCAACTTTGGTTGGGGATAAGGAAATTGTCAAACAAACAAAGAAGTTTGTATAACATTTTGTGTAATGTATGTTTGGTTTAACATTTTGTTATGTTGGTGAACATGAGCTTGTGAGATAATTAGAATTTTGTATGTAGGGTAGGGATCATACGAGAACCAACTTTAGGGAGAGAACTAGAGAACCAGTGTGAACACAAACAAAAAAACTAAAAACCCCACCTCCGCCCCTAAAAACCTAAACCCACCCACCCCACACCCTAAAAACCTAAAAAACCCCATCCCCCACACCGCCCCAGCCCCCCCCCCCCCCCCCAAATTGTGAAACGCACATGTGCAGCTAACCCCACACCCCCCCCCCCAAAAAAAAAAAAAAAAAAACCAAAACGCTCCATCCATCCCCCAAAAAGATACCCCCTCTTCCACCATACCCAAAAACTAAACCCTAAAGCTAAACCCATTAAAAAACTTAAATATAATAGTGAAATGCACATGTGCATGTAGTACAATTATCTTATTTTATAGTTTTATATAGAGGTTTTTTTAAGTTTATTCACCACCAACCCCAAAAACTTAAAATCCACCACCCCATCCCCCAAAAACCTAACCCCCTCCCATCATACCTAATCCCTAAAGCTAAACCCATGAAAAAAAAGCCTAACTATAATAGTGAAATGCACTTCACGTCTATTTAATGATCATTGAATAAATTTTTTTCCACCTTATATATCATATCACGTCCATTTAATGATCATTTCATTATGGTAATTGATAATTTATTCAAAAGTGTGCTCTAATAGTGAAATGCACATGTGCATACGGTATATGTATGTATATATATAACAGTAAAATGCACATGTGCATCAGACATGACGTAATAAAAGCCATTTTTTTTGTTTTTTTTATTTTTTATATTTTTTTTAGAAAGATTAACACTAAAAAAACATTTTGGTGTTTTTACTTTTTTTTATTTTTTAGGGTTATATAATTTTTTTATTATTTTTTTTATTTTTTGGTGGATGGGTTTTTGTGTTCACACTTGGTTCTTTAGTTCTCTCCCTAAATATTGGTTCTCAAATGATCCAAATCCTATATATATATATATATATATATATAGGGTAGGGGATCCTAAGAGAACCAACCCCTATTTGAGAACTGAGAGAACCATTCTGAGCCACACATTTCATATAAAGGCAAAAAAAAAAAAAAATTTTTTTTTTTTTTTTTTTTTTTTGCTTTAATCGCACATTTTTATGCAAGGAAATTTTTTTTTTATTTTTTTTGAATTTTTTTTTCATTTATACATATGTGTATATAACATTTTTCAGCTATACATACGTGTATATTTCAGTTATACATATGTGTATATTGCATTATACATATGTGTATAATGCAATTATACACATGTGTATACTGAAAAAAAAAAATACAAAAAAAAAAAAAAAAAAAAATTCTTACATATAAAGCCGCGATTTTTGCAAAAAAAAAAAAAAAAAAAAAAAAAAAAAAAAAAAAAAAATTTTTTTTGCCTTAGAGAAATGTGTGGCCCAGAATGGTTCTCTCAGTTCTCAATTTAGGGAAAGGTTCTCATTTGAACCAAATCCTATATATATATATATATATATATATATATATATATATATATATATATATATATATATATATATATATATATAAGATTTTATAAATAGTTTAGTCAATACGATGGATTCCCAACAAGACGGTGGTGGTGCGGTTGAAGATGGTAGCGTGATCTGTACAAATGGTGGGGTTCCTGTGGTTATGGTGATGGTGATATTCGGTGTGGTGATAGAAAGAGGAGATAGGGGAGCGAGGGAGGGGGGGGGGGGGGGTTAAGTAAGATACACTTAGTGCTATTTTACAAAGAAGCATACACGTTGTTAAAATTTAACTGGGTGGGAACCCCGTTAGAAAAGGCTCTCTGGTGGAAAATAGTTTGATACTTGAGACTGTCATGAAGAATTTTTTTAGTTGAGACTATTGTTGGTCAACGGGTTAAAGTTTGAATTATTAAAGTCCTATTTTCCAACTCTTTTAAGACTTACATTGAGTACTTGATACTTTAAATTGGTATTTAGGTTTAGTTTGAGATGGTGTTTAAGCTAATAATAACCCAAAGGGCAATTTTTAACCACGTAAGATGACAAACATAAAGAAACACTTGAACCGACTAGTGATTTTTTTTTGGGTACCCGATGTGTTTGGAGTACAATTTTTCAACCAGGTCCGAATTACAAATCCGGCTCATTCTCAGCACAAATCCATACTTAAGTAGTTCAAGTAACAAAAGATTATTGTGATAAATGATAGAAAGAAAGAAATTGTTCGACTACACTCTGTTTCAGAGTTTCATTAAGGAGGGAAAAGAAATGATTGGAAAGGAAGTGGGTAAAAAATGTGTTCAAGAGTTTTTTGTAGGAAGAAAGGGGGGGGGGGGGGGGGATGAGAGGGATAATAAAGAGTTTTTAGGGTGATTTTCAATCTTTCCAATTTGAAATGAATTTGAGAAAAAGGAAGAGGAGGGAAATCTTTTTTCTTCCATCCTTTATTGAAACTTTGGAACAATGCATCGTTTTTCTCCCTATTTATCACATTATTTCATTTATTTATTTTAAGAAAACAAGGACTTGCTTTTTACAAACTTCTTTTACTTGCAAAAATTCGAAGACATGTTGATTAGACAAACTTAACGATGCGATAGAAAGAACCTGTAGGTGACTAGGTGGAGGCAATGGGCGGCTATCGGTCTTTGCAGAAATGTTTCTCTTTCCTTCTCTCCGTGTCATTTCAGGATTTCTTACAGGAGCGTCCCTAAAAATTTATGTGCTCTATTCGAGCCATTAAAAATACGCCACTTAGATCTTAAGTTTAAAGTTTAAATAATTATTGTATTTATAAATGGACTAATAAGTTTTTTGAGTTTTAAATGTGTTTCAATAGCCCAAGTTTTAAGTTTTTAAATGAGTTTTCTATTAAAACACAACATACACACATATGTATATGAGTTTTATAAAGAAAATGCGCCTAAATAAAAGAGACCCTAGCAGTGAGTCCTCCTTAGCCATCCTAAGAGCCTTTCATGGTTCCTTATTATCCATCTAAAACATTTTATCCCGACCAAACATAATATGTATACCTATTATGCTCTTATCCCATTTTGGATTAAATGAAATGTACATGTATTACTTTGAGATGTAATGAGTACCTAGTCTCTTATTTATTTACACTCACTAGTGTCTCATGTATAGCCCTTTGTCCAGTATGCGACATTCATATATTGTTGATTCTAGCCTCTAACAATCCCCAAATCCCAATGGAGTGGTTAATCAGCGAAAATTTGTGTGCTTGTGAGCTAGTGGACTACTTGACTATTTGATGTTGGGCCTGTCATCTTAAACTAAAACAAAACTCGTATTTTTTTTTTCTTTCACTTTCAGCAGAAACTAATCTACTTATAATCATTAATTAAGATCCAAAGCAATCTTTATTTACATGGCACAAGTTAAATATCAGAATGCCCAATTATTTTTCACTTATGTTTTTTGTATTTAGAAAACTCTATAGTGTCATCTATTGTTTCAAACTGTGGGTTAATTTTACACCGCATCATATTTATTACAAACATAACGTGTTATTCTACTACAACATCTACACCTACTTTCTACTAAAATTCTACGCCTTCCGGTCAATATTTTACACATTATCAGTATGTTTGTATAATGTACAACACCAACAACCTGATTGATTAAAAGAACAGCCAAACACAATGCACCCCGCCGCAACGCAGGGATTCCTGCTAGTTTTTTCACTACTTAGGCGTTAACTTAAGACAGTGACAAGAATCCAAGATGTACTTTTCAAAATACGCAAACCTCTTTGCAATAATCCAACAAATCGGAGAAGGGCAGTATATTTGTTTGTAAAATGTTGGTTATAGATGATTTGCAAGTATATTGATTTCTATCTTATTTGACAAGACCGACATTCAACAATTGCGCATACTTGAAACGTAGTAATGCTTTTTGGAAAGTAGATAACCGCTATAGTTTACACCATTAACAAAAACTGACTTTTTTGTTAACGGTGGAAAAGTAGTTTGAGACAATGCATAACAGTCATAAAGACAACCATACAATCGTGGTTATTAGTTTTTGATCATCAACATAGGCAATAAGCCTAAGAAGGACCAACTTTGGTATCTAAGTAGTCATTGTAAAGTAGCTTGTATTGGCTTTTGCCTAATTGCCTAAGTTGACTATGTCTGGTTGACAAACAACCGACTTGCGTTTAAGTTCTACCATTCTGAGGGTATGGGATTCATATCAGTATTGTAGCTTAACTAGAATCTCTTCAGTCTTATTGTAATCCCATATCTTAAATAGTTGATCACCACAAATCGCAAACATTCTTAGCTCATTTTTGTGTGGTTCTTGATTCACAAAACCACAAATAACGGATTTTGATATGGTAATGGATTTTGTTTGTTGCAGTTAGAAATATACTTATTTGGTCACACAAAAAAGATTGTATATTCTAACACGGATGCAATCAAATGTGCACTTTTACGCTCGAGCCTAGTAGGTTCTGCACTTGTTTCAGCTTCATATTGGCAGATCTGCAAGAAATTATTGAGAACTGAATTGAATCTTAGATGAAATACTACAACTTTGAATTGCATTTCCCTTTTGAAACATACTGTGCTCGTATTTTGTACATATGTTCATTTCGTCGATAATGCTAATGCCTAATTTTTGCTTCCTAACATACAATATTGAATTGTAGTTATGAAAGATTGACCAGCATAGTACTTGACTTGTGTGGATGTTCATGTATGTACAAGTGTGATGTATGCTTGTATTACGCTTGTTTGCAGAGTGTTGCTATGCAAAATACAATATCATCCATGTATATTAACGGTTCTTAACTTGCAATCTGATAGTTTCATTAAAACAACTTTGGTCTGCTTTTCGGTTAAATTAGAGTTCATCATTTGCAGACAATCAATAGAATAGCTGCTTAAGATGACAACTATGGCCCTGTTGTAAACAATCGGTGTTGGCAATTATGTTCCATCGGGAGAACTTAATCACTATTCAACAAAGTCGCCCTATAAATAAATACAACTTAAATAATCATCAGTCATCCAGTGGCGTAGCTTTTAAGGGGCGGGGAACCCCCCCCCCCCCCCCCCCCCCCCCCCCCCCCCCCGCGAATTCATCTAACTATAAAAAGTATATAAACTCCTCCCAAAATGTTCATAAAGTCTTCCCACACAGCACAATAATCTTGCAAAAATTTAGACACAATTTTGTAGTTTTAATGCTAAGTTGTAGTTTTCATTTGCTAGCTTTACATTTCTAAAGAGCTCATAACTCAAAAACCATTGTCCACAAAGCGATAATTTCATATTATCTACTTACTTTTTACAGGCTTGTACCACACCTGATGCGTTAACCGATTGCCTTATATATAAAGTTAGATGGAAAGGGGGGTAAATCAATGTAAATTTTATTGTAAATAAGATATATAAATATAACATTTAGACACACAAAAATATAAATTTAACTTCTTCAAGATTTTCATTCATTGTATTCTTTGACAATAACATGAACATTAGATGATGAATCCAACCTACAATGATTTATAAGTTGTGAGTTCTTTTCCAGTACAGGTGACACTGGTAATGAGGCAATTGGGAAAGATGTGAAACTAGCAATGGAAACTAAAACTTGACATTAAATCCTTCAAGTGCCCGGTTTTGCAAAACTAGCGTTTGTCGTGTTGGATGATTTTATCTAAGCTTTTGTGGGTTGATGAATATATTTTTCTTTTTTGTTTATATATTCATCATTTTGTTTTTTTTTCGTGTTCAATTTGGATCGACAATCGTCCAAATTAACCAACTACCCAAATTTGGTTTCTATAAGGTTTAATCAGGTATCTATTTGACAAAACTCGCGTGTTATGATTAAAAACATCTGGTCATTTCGATGCCTAGCAATGATGTAGGGATTAATGCTTAGTTGTCTTTGTGAAGTTATCTGTTCTAAGTTCAAACTAAGTTGTTCAAGATTCAACTAAAATGCCTGATTGACTAAAATGTGACACTGCAAGTTTTTTTATGAGCACGTAATGGAGTAGATATCTTACAAATCTTAAAAAATTTCTTATGCGTGAACAACCCAATACGTGTGTCAATGTTTAAACCACTAGAAAGACACCCAACTAGATATTTGTTTCGATTGAGCAGTTATACGCAACTAAACAAAAATGTTTATTGGCGTGTGATATGAAGAAAAAACTGCAGAAGGAAAGCAATATGTACCTTTGAAGTCAAACAAACTTCATTTCGCCAACAAAGATTTGAATGACTACAATGCTTAGCTCTACTCACTAACTTCGGCTGCACATACAAAGTAACAAACTGCAAATCAAATTCCATTTAAATACATATGATTCGGTCGAAATTTTGTCTAATTCACACTTGAAAGATTGAACAACATGCATTCTATTAATCAATTGAATGAAGAAAAGACAAGCGCCATTGTAATAGAATCAAGAATACAACAATTTAAGAAGTAAAAGACCATCAAAAACCTCATTGCAAATTTCCATTAAATTCCCGAGTTCAATAAAAGAACACAATGGAATGCAATAAGAGATCAGCTTAGCTACAAAAGTGCTTCGGCTCCAGCAACGATTTCCAGTATTTCAGTAGTAATCTTAGACTGTCTTTTCACGGTTATAAACATTCGAAAGACTCTTCTTCAAATCAATTGCATTATCAGTAGCATTGCTCATTGCATTCATCCGAGCAGCAAGCTCGCTAGCTAATGACTCCTGTAACGCCCTCAAAATCTGATTGTTCAAATAAAGAGGCATCAATGCATCAAGAATCTGAGCAGGGTCTTGTTCAAACTCCATATTCGGCAAAATCCCGTCACTTGTACCTCTCGATTTATCCCACTCAACAGCTAGTTTCCCCTCTTTTGAAGTCAATCTAAAGAACTCGTCTTCACTTGCATCAACAGAATTCCCATTTTCATCGCGAATTTCGCCTTTAGCTGATAATGGAAGCAATGTGTGAATTACGGGTTTTGATTTAATCAAAGACACAAACTTGTGTACAAAAGCTCGACTTTATCGACTTCTTCACTTACAAACAAGGAAAACACATCATCGGCAATCACTTGAGAGTCTTTTGCGGTTGGGAACCCCCTCCTTTAATAAACCTATCAGCCGAAATCCAAGGTCTTTTTACTAAATAAGAATTACCCTTTTTTCCAACGCTAATAACAGTGTAATCCAGACCAAGATTCTTTAATTCAGCGATTCGGGCTTCAGCTTTTCGAAGAATAAATTTGTTTAAAAACCACCACATAGACCTCGTTCTCCTGTTATTACAACAAGGGCGACTTTTTTGACAGGTCTAATGTTGGTCAAAGGTGTGTCAACGTCCTCTAACTGAGCCTGCTGGTTAATGCTGTAAAGAACATCGATGAGGATTCGGAGAATGGGCGGGAATTAACCACTGCTTCTTGGGCTCGCCTGACTTTTGCAGCTGATACAAGTTTCATTGCTTCAGTGATTTTCTGTGTGTTGGTCACACTGTCAATACGTTGGCGGAGGTCACGGAGAGTGCAGTTGATTGTTGGGAAATTTGATGAATTTGAAGGGTGAGAGATGTTGGATTTAAATAGTCTTGAATGATGTTGAACAAATATATGATTGGTGCGGTGAAATGGTTGTTCCGAAGATATCCATGATGAGAGCTTAAGATGAGACATTTATATTGAATGAGTATTGACAAGGTACGAAAGGATTGTGCTTGACGATGAATTCTATTGAATCTTTTTACGGTTTAGAGAGATTAATACGTCCTCCATGTCTACCAAAGTCACTTATGATTACCTTGCGGAAGTCATATCCCTGGAACAATTCAAATTACAAAAAATTAAATGCATAAAAATAATTGACATCATCTTCATACAAGAGGAAGGGACATTCATAAGCGTCTCTCATGTATCAAAACATCATTAGCAACTGCAGTAATCAAATACGAAAGCAAAGAAAACTGATATAGCAAATGGTTCCATCATAGTAGTCAAAGGCACACAAGGCGTTCGCTCACCTAGGCTCCATCCTTTCTTGTCCCGGGCAAGCGCTTTTTTGCGCCTAGGCAACAAGAAAGGCCCTTACGCGTTAAATGTGCCTTCGACTACTTACGGTTCCATAAGGATTATCATGATATACTAGTTCTACAACTTATCTAAATTGTGTGTGTGTGTGTATATATATATATGTGTGTGTGTGTGTATGTATGTGTCATTAGAAATATCCCTAATTCATAGGCATAAATATTTACATTTTACAATCATTTTTTCCACAGTAAACAAAAGACTCTAGAATTTGATGAATTATATCAACACCTTGTAAACTTATAGGCTATAGCATTGCATCAGGGTATACCAATTCTATAACACGAAAACCATTCGATTCGACCGGTCCGGAATTATTAATTTCAAGTAGAAACTAGAAGCTTTCCTATATCAGTTTTTTTTTTTTTTTACAATAAGGTGTGACATAAAGATGATGAAATTCACAAATATTTGAGACACCCACTAACCAAATACACAAAAGGTGTAAACTTGTAAAGTAAGTGATGACAATACTACCTAAAGATAGACTATAGAAACAATATACGGGTCAAACAAATATAAACAGATAAACCCTAATCTGTGTAAGATAAAAACAAATTCTGGGCATGATAGAAAAGAAAGAGTACCTTGAATTTTGGTATATGTAGGTTACATACAACGGATTAATAATAATCAGAGAAGATGAAAATGGTTGACCAGCAAATGCAGTGGCGGATCGAGGATTTTTTTTTTTTTATGGGTTCCTTTTTTGGTGGTCAAATTTCTCACGGCCAAACACTAGAATTTCGGGTCGGGTCGGGTCGGGTCAGAAAACAAAGTAATCATTCCATTAGCCCTAGATTTTTCGGGTTGGGATCGCAAAACTTATAATTATGAAAACTATCCCCAAAAAAAGCCCACTATATAATCATAAGAATGTTGGAAAGGGTTGGAAAGATGGTAACGAACAACAACAACAACAAAAAAACAGTACCAAATAATAGTCCAGCAATTCCACAAACATCTGGTGTGCACACCACAATCTTTTGAAATTGAGAAACATGCACAACGACTAACAACACACACAATTACCACCAGCAAACACAATTAAACAGCAGAACAAAAAACACTTCCATAATATGATAGAAACGAAACAGGAATTAAAACACACCAAAAAGATCCATATGCATTAGGCTAGCTATTTCAAAGGAAATTAAAACATAGGAGATGCACCTAAAAGCAATATCAAGGATGAAACATAATTAGGAATGTTATGTAACAGAAAGGACACATGAGAAGCACCTTAATTAAATCACCAAGCAGAAGGAAAAAAAAAAAACGCTGACAAAAAAGAAGAAGAAGAAGAAGAAGAACACAGCATCTTAACCTACACAGAAAATATACCTGCTGGATGAACACGTGGAGAATCGGAGAGGAGGTCATAAGATGAAGAAGCAAGAGAAGAAGAAGAAGAAGAAGATTATAAGGAAGGAAGGAACTGGCTGTGGCGGGTGGCCTGTGGCGTGGAGGAGCCAGGGAGGGATGAGGGTGGGATTGGGTTTGGGGAAGTGAGGAGAGGAGAGGAGGTAGGGAAAGGACAATGGTGGCAGATGAACCGAACGTTCATGAACTGTTCGCGAACAGTTTGGCCGGATGTTCGTTTATGTTCGTTTATTTAAATAAATGAACGAACACGAACACATTTTTTTGTTCATTTAATTAAACGAACGAACATGAACACACGTTGTGTTCGTTCATTTATGTTCATGAACGTTCGTTTATGTTCGTCATTTTTGTTCGTTTATGTTCGTTTAATTAAATTTAACTTTATTTTTATTATTTATTTCCTTTTGTTAAGTAACCTTAATTCATATGTTTTAAAAAACTTAACCCTAACCCTAACATTCTAAACATATCACTTATCGCTATCCACACTTCACAGCGCTCTCCACCCTAACCCTAACGTTCATTTATGTTCATGAATCATTATTAACTTGTTTTTGTTTGTGTTCGTTTATGTTCATTTGTGTTCGTTTATATTGATCATTTGTGTTCGTTTATGTTCATGAACTGTTCGTTTAGGTTTAAATGAACGAACATAAACGAACACGAACACGAAAAATTTCTTAATGAACGAACACAAACACGAACACAAAAATGTGTTCGATTATGTGTCCGTGTTCGTGTTCGATTAAAGTTAAATAAACAAACACGAACACGCCTGTGTTCGTGTTCGTTCGGTTCGTTTACAGGCCTAGTGGCTGTGGTGTTTGTTTGCTCAAACCTAACGTTTTGTGGTTTCCAATCCTTGACACCTCTACTGCTCGTAGAGGCCTCTACGAGCAGTAGAGATGTCTAAAACCCTAAAAAACCTACAGGTGTAAATAACATCACCCTTAATGAATTCCTTGAATGACCCATGATTGCCTAGCTAGTAGCAATGATGATAAACCATCATGAGTTCATAACCAAGCCTCGACTAGTGGTGCCTCGCACATTGCATATCAATGCAATGAATCGTCATAAAAGAAATGCAAGCACTCTCATATATCACATATACCGGTTAGAGCGACTAACCGAGAGTGGGGGTGTCAACCTAATATATCTATTCATGCGTTTCTGGCTATATCCATAGTTAATGGTTATGATAAACTAATATACGAGGGCTTTAGCGAGTACTCTTATACACATCGTCTCATGTACACCGGTCGGCTAGGAATTCATTCTAAAAACGAGTAATGATGCATGCTTTTCCCCAAAACATAAAACAATAAAAGGGGGCCATGAAAACTCACCTCAAGTCCGCGTGTAGTCTAGCAAAAGTGTATGTCCGACAACTAGATATCTCGTCCTATATACATACATGGTACCTTAGATTTATACAAATATGTAATCTTTGGTACTCGTGGTTCACCCGATCCTTAGCGATATGTTAGGTTTAGCTTTTCTTGGTGACGACTATATATTTCTTGGAAATAATAGTTTGTATAAGAAAATAGATCTTATTTCCCAACATATGATACTTTCCATGAAGTATATGTTCCTTTTGAAAAAAAAAAGAGTTGTTTAGTTCATAAACACATTGATCCTTACTATACTCAAATATTATCTACACATGTATTCATACCTACTCATGCGTGTATCTATACTTATATCTATACACTAGATTATACCCCGGGAACGTCCCGGGGTTGAAAAATCTATTATGACATATTAATTTTACATATGAAATAGAATGATGCGCTTTACAGTTACATGCATGAAAGCTTCGGGTAGCAGTTTAACCTAAAACAATTAAAAATATATCTCCAATGTTAACGCCTAACCTTAAACAATGTATAACTCTAATATTAATATCTAACCTAAAACAATGCATAACTCCAATGCTAACGCATGTTGAAAATAGAATTCATATTTACTGATTTGAACATAATTAGTGACTTGCCTATACATGATTAATGATTTACCTGAACACTTTGTGTTTTTTTTTTCCTGTTTGAACAAAACCCAACAAAAAATAGTCGTTTTTTTTCTCTGTTTTTTATATAGCACTATGGTACTTGTTGGAAAGATAATAAAACGCTCGTTAATTTGGTGTAATTTTTTTCTTTAAAAAATATCGTATATAAAAGATATTAACGTTTAAAAATTATGGGAGGAAACATAAGAGAGAAAAATCTAATTTTGTTTTTAAATCATTTTTTCCTAAAATATCTCAATGCCACATGGGATGACACATGACACACTCAAGGAGGAGAATGCCTCTTTAAGTGCCATGTCATTAAAATGACTTTGGTTTATTATATGTATAGATATGTGTATTTCCACACATAACCACATATAGGGATGTCTAAGGAATCTACACTTGTACATACATACCCATATACATATGCATCTTGGTAGTCCATACACATCTCTATCTATGCTTATGAGTTTGCTTTACACATACACATACACATACATCATATATACATACACGCACGCATATGTATGTGTGTATACAAATGGACTTTGTTTTCACTACCTTAGTAAAGTAACATGATACTTAGCTTCTTATACATCTATACATACACATATGTACACGCGCACATACATATATATGTCACGCATACATACATGTGGATGTATGTCCACGCACACATATACATTCATATGCATACACACATACACTACCATATATGGTGTTGTTTTATTGTAAATAATTACTAGGAACTAAGGTGAACCATGTGTAAATTAATAAAGTAAAGAAGTAATTAGGCTAAGTTGTATACCTCCTAGTGGATCCAAGATGGGAGGCAAAATGCTAGTGCTTCCTTGGTTGCTCCTAAAGTTGGTGTTGTGTGTGTGTGTGTGTTTCGAGTAGAGTGAGAGAGCAAGGGGAATTGTGGTGTGGTGAAATGAGCACCCAAGGCCTCCTTATATAGAGGTGGGAATGAGAAGGTGCAAGGAAGGTGATTAACAATTTAGGTAAGTCAACTTCTATGGATTTGGGTGATTAGAGAATCCTTCCTTATTAGGCTAGTAATCTCCATATGTTCCATATCTTAGTGACAAATCTAATGTCTAAATCATGTCATGTAAGGTGACTAATCTTGTGTGGTGGTGGGTGGATTCTAAGCATGATTGACCATACATGGATGTCAACTTATGGAACTAATAAACACATGTGATTATAGAGGTTGACCATGATTAAAAAAAAGAATTAGAGGGACATTGGGGGCGACGGTTTGGTGGTTGCAAGGAAGGGAGGTGTCTCCAAATGTGGTAATGATCTTTCATGGTTCTTGGTGATTAAGGAATCTTACTATGTTTAGCTAATGATCTTGCTTTTGTCTCAAATCTTGCTAGCATATCATGGGTCTTAATCACATCTTAAGGTTGACTATTCTTCCATGATGATGTTTATCTTAATAAGACTAAAGTTAATGTGACAACACATGGGGATTCTTAGAGGTCTAAACAAGCATGTGTTGGATTAGAAAAAAAATAATAATATGATAAAGGGGGGGGGGGGGGGGGTTCGCCGAAAAAAGAAAGGAAAGGGGAAGGAAAAGTGAACTTTAACAAATGGGGTAAACCAACATTCTTGATATTAGGCGTTTAAGGAATATTACCTTATATAGTTAAACCACCAAATCTTGTATTTAATAGTCTTATAAAAAATAATAACACATGACACTACATTGATTATGTTTCAAGTGTTTAATAAAAAGTAAGACTTTAAACTAAGTGGTGGTGATCATTTTTGGCTAGTAGTTTTCATAAATAATAGTGTTGATCACTTGTTCACCAAAAATGGTTAAGTTTATAAAGAACTAGTTAGTTTAAATTAGGATGTAACAAAAAGAATAAGTAGTGCTACATATAAATATGTTAACTAGTTTCTTGTACTCTTGTTCATATATGTATATATGTGCCGAAAATATACATATATATACATATACATGTGTGTCGTGTACACATATTCACATATGTGTAAGTATGCTAGTTAAATAAATACTAGGCTTTATACATAAAAATCCATGATGTTTCCCATTTTGTTATAAAATAAATGGGCATTCATTCATGATTTCGGAAAATCTCTTATAAACATATAGACTTATGTCACCAATACTCGTTGATACGGGTGAAATTATACTTGTTCGAACATTGCTAGACTATCTCGGGGGAGTTATGCATATAAAATGTTATGAATAATGCATGTAAAATTAAACGTTGACTAGAAAGTATACGAATTTTGACCTGGCTAAGTGGCGTGTGTCACACGTTGACTGTGAAATTGCAAGGCGGTGCAAACCCATCTAGGTTGTCGTTGAATATCAGTGACTAGTTTATAACGTTGATATCATTGTCCAACCCTGTAACTCCAAAAAAAAGCACGGCAAATCCAAAGGTCACATGATGCAACTGCCTCGGGCATTATGGTGGGGCTCCCGTGATCATCACAAGTATACTGCCCGTGCCATGCAATGGGCAATTTTTTCATTTCCAAAGCATACAGTCAACACTACCAATCATTCATGGAAAGCCTTGTCGGATTTCATGAGCCGATAACAACCTTATGATATCTACTTCATTAGGCTTCCTCAAGTACTCCTTAGAGTATAGTTCGATAACATACTTGCAAAAGCGTCTTAAACATTCCAGTATCGTAGTTTCACCGATTCGTACGTACTCATCAGTTGTGGCAGCTCCTACGTTGTATGCCACTTGAAGTATGGTGGATGTGCGTTTCTAAATCGAAGAAAGCCCTCTTCTACCAACAATATTCGTACGTTGTTGAAAGTACAAATAATTTTCAGATAAGTCGTTTACAAGTTTATGGAATAGTAAACGCCTCATATGGAAACGACGTCTAAATCTTATATCATCAAACACGGGCTAGGGAGCAAAGTAGTCGTTCCATAGCCGCGAGTATCCTTCCGCTCGATTCCTATTTATTACTTTGCGCTTCCCTTAGTTCTTTGTCTGGAACTTGAACTTCCTTCACGGCTGGCGAATGATACATTTACAGATACATTTGTTCACCTTCATCCTCCATCAATAAACCAACCGAATCTATGACGGTTTGCATGAAATGATTATTAAGCACATTGAGATCGTTAGTAAAAACGGGGAACATAGGTAGAGGTTGAGGTTCAGCAGACTCTTTCTTATTGGAGCTACCCGCGCCATATATATGACGTTTAGGCGGCTGTTGTGAGGGTTATTCATCGCTTGAGCTCATTGTGGTCGAGATCCGATGGTAATCTCCCCTCCGTGGGGTGTTAGTGGAGGCGTTAAGGTGGTGGGGGTTAGCAGCATAACTAGTGTGAAGGAGAAGGATGTAGTGGGCCCTATTGAACCACCAGTCAGCTAATCTCTTTCCTTTTTCTTTTCAATTTATTTCATTTAATTTTTTTTGGGAGGTTGGTGGTTAAAACTTATAAAATCATTATACGCTTAAGGAGAATGAAAGTGAGTGAGAGCTTGCAATCATTAACTTTTTTAAGGAATCAAATACGTAGTTATGTTTAATTTTCTCAACATCTCAATATAACTTGTATTGAAACGGGTTGTATTCAAAATAAAATACTTTTTTCGTTATCATAAATTGTACCGACTACCGGTAATGTAACGGACGGAACCAATATCAATTTAACCATATCGTATTGATATTTATTTTTATGGTTTTGATCGATATGAAACACGTGTCAATATATCCTTTTTGGGCATTTCACACCCTTGTTTTTTGCCGATGTTTGGTTTTCAGTTTCTATACGAGTCGGTTGAGTCTCCGTAATGTTAACCCACTAGTTTTAGATATTCTGATTTGTTTCATTAAATGTTTTTTTTTTGTTAGAAAGTGACAAAAGGACACGTGATTAAAGCCCCATGATGTGCTAGATTTGCGAACAATGTAGATAGAATAATAAAGGAGGGGCCATGATTTCAGTCGCACGTGTTAGGATACTTCAAATGAATTGAGCCAAACGTCCTCTTTTTTGTGGGTGAAGTATGGGACGAAAAAAAATAGAGTTAGAGTGAAAAAGAAGATGCAGATTTTTATTGATTTCATTGAGAAGCAATGTGTATGGTTTTCTGTAATGCTCTAGCCATCCGCTGGTGTTTTGGTTCTGGAGATTAGCTGAGGTGCAAAGGATGGTGCTAATACGGAATGGGTGCTATTTTTGAAGAAAAATTTGAGGTGACAAGAGATGGAGCCCTTGCATCACCCACCTTATAGTTTGAAAATCATTAGACATCTGACCATCATAATTGTGGCGAGATAAATAGGACTGTTTTCCTAAGGTTGCCTGTTGTTGACACGTGAACAACTTGACACGAACGAACTTTTAGCACCGGCGCTCACCCCTAACCACAATGAGATCAAGTGACCCGATTACTTGAGAGTCGAGAGTCACGTCGTTGGTGTTGGGTTTCAGTGGTGTCAACTTTACTTTTTATCAAAACGGGTTTGATATATTTGTTATTAATTAAATATATAATTAACAAACGCAGCGGAATATTTATAAAATATTAACACCAAAACTAACCGAACAGGATCTGGTTACAAAAACAAACAAACACGGTATAAAATTATTAATCTACCAATGAGATAGATATACCTGAGTGGTTAATAATTAACCGTTTGAGACACCGAGGTACAACGAACTAGTGCTAGAACACGAACCCGAAACAAAGGGGTGTCGAGTCACGGCTATGGCGTGTGGCACCGAGTTGAAGGCGACAGAAGTGGCCTGCTTCGGAGGTTGTGACGGCCTTGAATTTATGGTCGGGAGTCGTAAGGCAAAAAGATCCGTTTCCTTTTTTTCTTTTCTTGCGGCAATATTATTATGTGTTGTATCTCTTTTGTTTCATGAAGATCCATATATATAATAAATAAGGGAAGAGATAACGTATAAAGCTTCTTAACGTAAGAAGCGATAAGAAGCATTCTGAGCCATTGGATTTAGGCGGTGGCAAGATGGTAATTAACAACCCTAATCATACTTCAGTTAAGCTAACCAGGGGTAATTTAGGGAAAACGCATTTTAATTTGCAGAAAATCGTAACAACAGAGATTCAAAACAATCGATTGAAACGTAAAATCAAAACAAAATTATTTCAAGAATTAAACAAAAAATGGAAACCGATTGAATGTTCCGAATCATCAAACAATCAAAAACATTGATTTGAATCATAACAGTTACTGATTTGCAGAAAAATCAAAAAACAGAGCAGTGCATTCGATGGTTTAAAAATCACATTAATCCTATTCAAAAAAACACAATCAACGCATATAATATTCACAAAAACATACGATTTTAATAAATATAATTACAATTAAAGAAAAAAATGGATTTGAAAAAGATTCATATTAAGAACACTTGAATACATAAAACAGACGCACTCATGTATTATAAGATGCGTTTAAACAAATCATTAAATACTGGGTCAAAAATACACAAACAGACGCACTCATTGTAAATTCAGACGCACTCAAATCTAACTACCTGTTATCGATGATTTGTTGGTAAGTGTTGTCACATTGACCAGCAGTGCTGGAGTTGACGATATTCAAGCGATTCTTGGAGCACAACTTATCTGCATCTTCTTCTTTACAAATCACAATCAAATTCCACTATTCCAACTATTCATCTTCATCCACAATTAATCATCAAACACATATCCTATATTAGACAGTCAGACATAAGCTTAGGAAAACACAGTCGGAAAATTTAAACGCACCTTCTTTTTTTTAAACGCACTCAAATAGTCTACAACCTTATTGGACGCACCTTCTGGTTTTGTTTTTTTAGCATAGTGCGTTTGAAGCACAACAGAGAAGAATTATTACATGAGGTTGCATTTGGTGATAGCAGAGCATAATGTGATGCACGAATTTTTCAAATGGCCATAATTAGTGTAATAATCAAATGGACAAAGAATAAAAGGAAGGTAACTATCATGCATGCCAAGTGTAGACTCCATAGTTTGTCATTCATAAAACGTGTCATCATTTGGTCAAACGTGTCATCATAAAAGGAAAATAAAATCTTGCTGATTGGATATGAGAATATATATGCATATATTTCAACATTTATTTCAAGTGCGTTTGTTATTTTTGCTTTGTTTTGGATTTTTTTATCAGTATCATGCTCTGTTTTTGTTTAAAAAAACAGAGCATGTCCAGACATTGATAGACGCACACGTATGATTTAACAAACGCATTCATTGTATATATCAGACGCACTCATAAACGAACAAAGTAAACAAACTATACCATTTAAACAAACGCACTCATGTAGCTGTAAGACGCACTCACTAAAAAAACAAAAACCAGTAAATCATTTAAACAAACGCACTCATGTGATACTTCAGACACACTCCTTGAGATCATCTTCAACCTCTGAAAAACCCTCAAAACCTTGATTTTTTATATCAAACTATGAAAACTTATAATCAATGATAAAAAACAATAAAAACCATATAATAAACAAACATATAATTTCGATTAAAAACAAAATCAATTTTAAACATCCGGTTCTATAATCGTTTTTTTTGCACTGTTCTTCATTTTTCGTTCGGTGATCGTTTTTTTATTTGGTGAACTTGATTTCGAATTCGACTGATGTTGTATAATTCGAATTCGAATTTGAAATCGTTCAAGTATGTTATGAAATCATTTACGAAAAAAAAACGTGATTGTAGTAATCAGTTACAGAGAAAAAAGTCTGATTTGCCATTGGGTTTAACTGAGATTAAGATTAATTATAGTTTGATTAGGTTAACTGGGGTTTAGTTAAATTGACACATGGCATCACCTGGTTCCTTCTTACGCTTCTTATGTTAATGGACTTTATACCGTATACTTTCTCAATAAATAATTGCCTGCAAGTTTTTATGGATTTGTATGTATAATATGATTCTTATCAAACAATATTTAGATAATCATTATCTTTTCAAATAAATATTAATTAGATAATGATTGATGAATATTATAGATAATAGATAATGATTATCATAATAACCATCCTTATCACATAATTAATCCTTACCACTTCTAAGCTTAATGCATCTAGAACAAGTCTAAGATGCGATTCAAAAACCCGAAACCAAATAAACTTGATATTATTTATAATTAGTATAAATAATAAAACCCGTTTATTTTGTTAATTGTTCGTCATTGCCAGTTAATCAAGTTAAGTGGATTTAATGTTCGTTGCCCAAGGTGTAACTCTTACGGGTCACAGCTCAGTTAGTAGAGTTAAGCTATCGAGACCGTACATATAAATCCAACAATCTCCCACTTGGACGGCCTTCGATAAAATCCTCAACGCAGACAGTCAGCTGTGCTCTAGCTGCACATGGCTGCCACCAACAAGGTATGACACTTTAAAGTCATTAACCAAAACATCTTGTTTTAGACAAGACAATAGACTTATGGCAATCATTGTCATTCATCCTTTCTGTAAAAGACATCAATCGAATCAATGAGACATGGATTAAGTTCATTCTCATATGGTGTTCAATTATTATTGTTCTCGATCAAGATTCATAGTGGTCCAATCAAACACACAGTTAGTTTGGGTAAGGCCTTACACTTCACCAGTTTGAATCATCGAGGGCGCCACGATGTCTAACTGTTACATATCATGTAAGAGTACAGAATCCCTTATCGATTACATACAACTCCCACTGAACTTCAGAACTATTCCCAACTAAAGCCTTTATGACTGGCAGTTACGCGACAACGGTTGACAGTAATCAAAGAATAATCCCTAGTAAACGAAAGTTCTAGTATGCATCTCAGGTCAGAGGATACTAAATGAGTATACCAATATCAAAACATCTTATGACTAAGATCCATGAAGATGATTTGAAGCGAGTTACATCCAACGTCATTCACAATGAGGTCTGTGAACTTGAAGTTAACTACTTGAGTCCAAATTCAGAATAGTCTTAATTCAGAGTCGCTCCCACGAGTCTGATCGACTACGGATAATTTAGAATATAATATTCATGGATTAAACGTATTAAAATCGAACACAGTTATAAGATTCAGAATTATATTTAACTAGTAAATAAAAACGAATTTAAAAGTACAAATGTTTTAAATGTTCGTACATCCAAATACTAAATCAAAACATATGGCTAGCTAATCTAAGCCCAATAGCATCCCTGTGCTGATCATGCTTGTCCTGAGTCATGGGCTTAGTAAACGGGTCTGCTAGGTTTTGATCTGTGTTTATTTTGCTTATCACTATGTCTCCACGTTCCACAATTTCCCGTATATGGTGGAATTTTCTTAGAACGTGCTTGGCCTTGTGATGAGATCTGGGCTCTTTGGCTTGAGCTATAGCACCTGTGTTATCACAAAATATCTCGATGGGTTTCCGAATACTTGGAACCACATCGAGGTCGGCTACGAATTTCTTCATCCAAGCAGCTTCCTTTGCAGCATCTGATGCGGCTATATACTCAGATTCGGTGGTTTAATCCGCCACAACACTCTGTTTGGAACTTTTCCATGAGATAGCTCCTCCATTCAGAGTGAATACAAAACCTGATTGTGAGCGAGAATCATCTCGGTCACTTTGAAAACCGGCATCAGTGTAACATCTTACAGTGAGCTCTTCTTCCACTCCTCCAAATACTAAGAACATATCTTTAGTTCTTCTCAGATACTTTAGAATGTTCTTGACTGCAGTCCAATGGGCTATGCCAGGACTTTGCTGATAACGGCTAGTCATGCTCAAAGCATACGAGACGTCAGGTCTAGTGCATAACATAGCATACATGATGGAACCAATCGCAGAAGCATATGGAATTGCTTCCATTCGCTTAATATCAATGTCCGTTGAAGGAGATTGCGATTTGTTCAAGACAGTACCTTTAGTCATAGGAACACCTCCTTTCTTGGAGTTTTCCATCTTAAAGCGTGTCATCATTTTGTCTATGTATGTACTTTGACTTAGCCCTAGAAGCCGCTTAGATCTATCCCTATAGATCTTGATTCTTAGAATGTAAGCTGCTTCTCCAAGATCTTTCATTGCGAAACAAGTTCCCAAATAGTGTTTAACTTCGTTAAGCATAGGGATGTTGTTTCCAATTATCAGTATATCATCCACATACAGGATGAGGAATGATATAGTGCTCCCACTAGCCTTCTTGTAAACACAAGGCTCATCTTCATTTTTGAGAAAACCAAATTCTTTGATCTTTTGGTCAAAACGAAGATTCCAGCTACGAGATGCCTGTTTAAGTCCATAAATGGACTTATTCAGTTTGCACACCCTATTAGGATATTTTGGATCAATAAAACCTTCAGGCTGAACCATATAGACATCTTCAGAGAGATGTCCATTAAGAAAAGCGGTTTTGACATCCATTTGCCATATCTCGTAGTCATAGTACGCGGCTATGGCAAGCAATATCCTGGTCAATTTGATCATAGCAACGGGCGAGAAGGTCTCATCATAGTCAACACCCTGAGTCTGAGTGAAACCTTTCGCAACTAGCCGTGCTTTATAGGTGTGTATATTTCCATGCATGTCGGTTTTCTTCTTGAAAACCCATTTGCTCCCTACTGCCCGAGATTCGGGGGGTAGCTCAACCAAGTCCCAGACTTGATTGTCACGCATAGATTGCATCTCAGCGTTCATGGCTTCCAGCCATTTCGCAGATTCGGGATCTGAGATAGCAGATTTGTAGTTAACAGGTTCGTCATTAGACTCAGCTACTACCAGGACTTCAGAACCATCAAGATGCCAAAGGTATCTGTCAGGCTCTTTTCGAGTCCTGCTACTTCTGCGAACGCTTGTGTTTATGTCTGATTCATTAGAAACAATTTCTTGTTGATCAGACGTTCCGACTTCATCAGCGGTTGTTTGTGGTTCTCGAATTTCTTCAAGATCCACAATATCGTTTCCAGTTCCTCGATTAAGAAGTTCTTCCTCGAGAAACTTTCCATTCCTTTTGATGGAAATAGTATTTGCATCAGGATGGTAAAAAAGATATCCGCTTCTGTTATAGTATCCGACGAAAACAACTTTTTCGCCTTGAGGATCGATCTTATCATCAGAATCGCTGGTGATATAAGCATTAGATCCCCATACTCTTAGGTATTCCAAATTGGGTTTACGCCCATGCCATATCTCATATGGAGTTTTGTTTACCTTCTTAGTCGGAGCTAGATTGACTAGGCGGGCGGCGGTCATAAGAGCATGACCCCAAAAGGAGTGAGGCAAGTTAGTCCTACACATCATTGATCGAACCATATTAAGTAGGGTTCGATTTCTCCTCTCACTCACGCCATTAAGCTGGGGTGTGCCAGGTGGAGTGGGCTGTGAAATTATTCCACGCTCTTTTAGATGATTGAGGAACTCTAAGTTGAGGTATTCTCCACCTCTATCTGATTTAAGTATCTTTATCGTTCTACTGAGCTGGTTTTCAACTTCGTTTTGAAACTCTTTGAACTTGTCAAAAGTTTCATGTTTATGCTTCATGAGATAGACATAAGCATATCGACTATAATCGTCGATAAATGTGACGAAGTATCTTTCATGATTTCTAGTCATGGTTTTAAAAGGGCCACATACATCAGTGTGTATGAGTCCTAGTAGACCATTGGCTCGTTCACCAACATGGGTGAAAGGATCTTTAGTGAGTTTGCCAGCTAAGCAAGATTCGCAATCATTAAAGGTGTCCTGTCCAGTGGATTCAAGGATCCCCTCGGATTGGAGCCATTTTATGTGTGCCTTGCTTATGTGGCCAAGTCTACAATGCCATAGAAATGTTTCATTACTGCCAGCTTTGTTACGTTTAGAAAGATTATATATGTTATTGTCTGTTTGAAGATCTATCTCATAAATACCGTTTCGAGGTTTAGCCTCAAAATAAAAGACATCATTCAAGTAAGTAGAAATAGCAATACCATTAAAAACGTACTTGAAACCTTGTTCAAACAATAAAGAAACCGAAATAATGTTTCTGGTTAAACCAGGTGCAAACAAACAATTACTTAAAGTAACTACAAGGCCAGAAGGACATGAAAGATGATACGTTCCAGTTGCAAGAACTGGTACTCTCTTCCCATCACCAACGATGAGCTCCATGTCGCCTTGTTTCAGCTTCTTCCACTTTTCAGGCTCCTGCAAGACATTAATGATGTGGTAACCACATCCGGTATCAAAAACCCATGTGTTGCTGGAAACAGTGAAAAGTTCAATAACATAAATAAGAATACCTGAAGAAGTGCCAACACCGTTGGCCTTGTTCAATTTCAGCTTAGCCAGATATTCAGGGCAGTTACGTTTCCAGTGCCCCATCTTGTTGCATTCATAACACTGACGCTCTTCAGGAGGTGGTGCTTTTGCAACTTGCTTGTTATGGTTGGTGGCAGGTTTGGCAGCAACATTAACTTTCTTCTTGCCTTTGCCATTATAACCCCTTTTCTTGTTGTTGGGCTTTTTGACACCAGTAGATTTGACCATCAGAACTTGATTAGTTTTTTTAGATATATTCATCTCAGCCGTTTTGAGCATTCCATGAAGCTCAGTCACTGTCTTTTCCCAGGCATTCATATTGAAATTCATAACGAACTGGTCGTATGAGCTGGGGAGAGAGTTCAAGATGAAATCCGCTGCCATTTCATTTTGCAGGGGATAACCAAGTTTGTTGAGTTGGTCAATGTACCCTTTCATCTTAAGCACATGAGCACTGACAGATGAGCCCTCTTGCATTTTACAGCTTATGAGCTGTTTCATGGTGTCGTAGCGTTCTTGTCGGGCTTGTTTCTGGAACATGTCCTTAAGTTGCTCGATCATGTCAAATGCATTCTTGTCTTCCATGTTCTTCTAGAGATCAGGAGACATTGTGGCTTGCATAAGGCAGGCTACCTCAATGGCATCCTCGTTATGCTTTTCTAGTGCCCTATGAGCAGCAGCAGTGTTATTTTCAGGCTCGTTGGGGACTGGGCCATCTAGAACGTAGAGCTTCTTTGCCATCTTGAGAACAATTCTCAGATTGCGGTGCCATTCGAGAAAGTTAGTGTCATTTAGTTTTTCTTTCTCAAGTATTGACTTGAGAGTAAAGGTGGAGTTGTTTTCATTAGCCATCTGTTAAATAAGCAAAATAATTTTTAATTAGTATTATCGATGTTTAATTTCCTTATTAATTAATGACCCATTTACAATAATTATATGGAATGAGAATCTAACTATATCAGTTACTAAAGGCAGCTGTGGCATGCAACATTAGTAAGTGGTTAGGCAGACAGACAACGAGTGTCAATTGTGAAAAATGCACAACTCTCGAGTATGAGGCCTACTATGACAACTCTTGTCTAAGCATTGATACGTTTAGCCCCATCTATGCCCACTTTTACTCTCCAGGCCGCTGTGGCATGCCAAGAGGGAAAAAGTAATAGTCGCCCTAAAACAGATACGTGTGGAAGGGCCGGATGTGTCTACGAAACCCTTGCACCTTGGAGGATAAACTAGACATCAAGTGTGGTGTTGTGGCTCCCAACACTAATGGTTTGCATTATGCTCCAAGTGTTCCTTATAATAGGATGGCACAGACTATTGATTTTAAATATGGGATTTAATTTTAAAGTTTACCGAATAGGGTCGTAAAAGCCAGTTTTACTATATAATGTTCGTGACAATATAATTAACCCTTTCATCACTCGGGACACTTAATTTTAAATAACCTATTAAAACTAAGCTTGTCGCGACTTGAATAACCAATTAAAGTTAATAGTTAAAACTATTAAGTTGTGAGTTTTTAGAAAGTTAAAAATTATTTAAATTTCAAAAACTCTAGTGGTTATTATTTATTTTAAAAAACAAACTATTTGTTTTACGATAAATCTTACAAGTTGTAAAAATAAGTTTAGAACTTGTTTTATTTGATTGTGTCAATATTTTAAAAACTTACTTTTAAAAGGTTTGGTATTAGGTTGGTATGTTATAACAATTTATAAAATAAAGCAACCACAATAACAAATAAATATGTAAATCATATGGCCAAAAAAATTGTTTGATCATGCTAGAGCCTTTTAGCAAGACCAAACGGGGTCACGGGGTCACAACACATAAACAACCACAAGGATGGACTTGAACTTGAGCGCATCTTCTTGTCTTGAGAGACTCCCACTGACTTCATGACTCCTGTCTTGGTCTTCAGTTTTGTCTTCGGGTCTTCAACATTTAATATTTACAAAAAATATATAAAAATAAAAAACCCTAATCTATTACAACTTTGAGCCAACAAAGTAGGCCAAAAACCATAAACCAAAACTGAAATTAATATAAAATATTCAACAACAAGGTCGGGCCAGATTTACATATTTTACACAATCATTGGGCAATCTTTTGGTCAAATAAAATAAATAAAACTTTGACCAAATATTTTGTTGCCCAAAAATTATTTAGATCTGAAACTTTAAATAATATAAAGTTTGAGATCTATAACCGGTTAAAAGACCAGATCCGATTTGTATGTTGTAACCGAGGCTCTGATACCACTGTTGGGTTTCAGTGGTGTCAACTTTACTTTTTATCAAAACGGGTTTGATATATTTGTTATTAATTAAATATATAATTAACAAACGCAGCGGAATATTTATAAAATATTAACACCAAAACTAACCGAACAGGATCTGGTTACAAAAACAAACAAACACGGTATAAAATTATTAATCTACCAATGAGATAGATATACTTGAGTGGTTAATAATTAACCGTTTGAGACACCGAGGTACAACGAACTAGTGCTAGAACACGAACCCGAAACAAAGGGGTGTCGAGTCACGGCTATGGCGTGTGGCACCGAGTTGAAGGCGACAGAAGTGGCCTGCTTCGGAGGTTGTGACGGCCTTGAATTTATGGTCGGGAGTCGTAAGGCAAAAAGATCCGTTTCCTTTTTTTCTTTTCTTGCGGCAATATTATTATGTGTTGTATCTCTTTTGTTTCATGAAGATCCATATATATAATAAATAATTGCCTGCAAGTTTTTATGGATTTGTATGTATAATATGATTCTTATCAAACAATATTTAGATAATCATTATCTTTTCAAATAAATATTAATTAGATAATGATTGATGAATATTATAGATAATAGATGATGATTATCATAATAACCATCCTTATCACATAATTAATCCTTACCACTCCCAAGCTTAATGCATCTAGAACAAGTCTAAGATGCGATTCAAAAACCCGAAACCAAATAAACTTGATATTATTTATAATTAGTATAAATAATAAAACCCGTTTATTTTGTTAATTGTTCGTCATTGCCATTTAATCAAGTTAAGTGGATTTAATGTTCGTTGCCCAAGGTGTAACTCTTACGGGTCACAGCTCAGTTAGTAGAGTTAAGTTATCGAGACCGTACATATAAATCCAACAGTTGGTTCAAGCGGTGCTCACCCCAGCCACAACGGACACTCATATAGTCTAATAAGGTACGATTGCATCCTTCATAGTTCATAGTAAGCCGCCACTGCACGTGCTTCTTTGGAACCACGATTCTCTAGGAGGGCAAAGAACAAATTAACACTAGCTGTTTAATCTTAAAACTACTTTAAATAAAAGCAAACTTTCTTTGGCTCTAATATTTTAGATATTCTCATTTCTTTGATTATTATTTTTTTACTAGAAAGCGACAAAGGACACGTGATTAGTGCTCCATGATGCACTAGATTTGCAAACAATGTAGGAAACTGTAAAAAACAACAGGGGCCTGAATTTTGGTCGTATGTGTTAGGATGCTTCAAAATACTTTTTTTTTTTTGGAAAGCAAATTTCATTAAAAACACAACACCCGGGCGATAATCTCTAAGATAGAGATTACCGGAAACCGGAAAGGATTACATCAACGAAACAGAAAAAATTACACCACTTTCGCCAATCTATGGAACCCTCTTTATGCCTATACTTGAACCAAAGAAACGTCATCGACTTTACGTCCGAAATCAAATGAGCATTATTAACCTCCATGCCGTTGAAGATCTTATCATTTCTAGCCTTCCACAATCGCCAACAAGCAGCGATGACAATACCGTAAAACAATTTCCTTCTTTTTCGAGCTCATAGGTAAGCCATCCATGACATGCATCACATCGGCAAGAGAGAATACGAAGAACCTAGGAATGTTGCACCAAGAAGCAATAGCATCCCATAACGCTCCCACAATCCGACAACCCGTAAACAGGTGGTCAACCGTCTCTCCACATTCGCCACAAAGATCACACAATTCATTTTCAACGTACACGTGCCGATGTATAAGAGCCTCTTTGGTAGGAATGCGATTCAAACTAGCCCTCCACATAAATATATTGCATTTGCGCGGGATCCATTTACACCATTGAAAGCTTGTATTATCAGCCGATTGAGTGTTTCTTTTCAGCCAACAGCGCATATCCTGAACCGAATAGCT
Source organism: Ambrosia x helenae (assembly GCA_030844895.1). NCBI lineage: Eukaryota > Viridiplantae > Streptophyta > Magnoliopsida > Asterales > Asteraceae > Ambrosia > Ambrosia x helenae. The sequence goes on along the minus strand of JAUTDX010001685.1, from coordinate 7,272 downwards.
ATCACCATTACCTGCATTCCACGTCCATCTATCTTTCTGATCATTCAAGTGAACATTAGCCAATAGATGATGGCAAGAAATGAGCTCCTCTCTTTCCAGATCAGTTTCCGGGTATCGCTTCCAGTTCCAACAAACACAATTGGATTCGCTGCTGCCACTCAAGCGATCTGCAACATTGCAGCGTTTATTCTGCTCCAATCGAACAGATTGGGAAACGAAACCTTCAATGGATCAGTTGTTAACCAAGGGTCGATCCAGAACTTGATATCAGAACCGTCTCCCACAACCCCTTATGTGGACAATAAGAGTTACCTTCCATCCCTTGTATTTATATTATTATTTCTCTAATGAAACACATCCATACACATTATATAAAGATACAATTGCTAAAACTTTTTGTGACAGACGTTTACTGTAGCTAAACGTCACATCACAAATTCGATTTTTCTGGGCAGTTTCCATCATATTCTGGGCGTTTTCCTATTTCTTTTTGGGCGGTTACTTTGTTCCGGGCCCTTTTCCCTTTTTTTGGGCTGTATACTCTTTTTGCTTCTTTGTGCCAAAGTCCAGATTAATCCTTTATTAGTGCTTCTTCTTAGCTTCTTTTAGTAATGAACATGTTTGTTCGTAGGTAATTGGTATGGTATACAACTTTTATTGGTGTGAATACCATTTATGGTGCATTGTAATGCGCTTTGGGTATGTAAAAATTCGTATGCTTTAGTGTTATTATTCGTATAATGATGTTATGTTCGTATGTCATGCATATAACAAAGTCTTGCAACCGCTAGGTTGTCGCTGCAATGTGCGACCATGTAAAAGTTTCGATGTTATTCTTGGTATAATGATGGTATGTCGTACGTCACGCATATAACAAAGTGTTGCAACTACTAGGTTGTCGCCGCAATGCGCGACCACGTAAAGTACTAGTTATTATACATAAACACAATATATATAAGTTTTCTCATCGTTAGTCGCTAACTTACATTCGTGAAAGATCATTCGGCCGAATCTCTTTGTTAAAAGGACCCTATTAATCGGACCATTTCAATTCACGTTTGTTGTCTCGACATCCTTAGACCACTACAATCGCAACCAAACCACCCGGACTATTTCCCAAATAGATACGGTGTTCCAATTTTGGTCCCTCCATCTCGTCTTTGGACCAATTACTTACTCTGAACATAGGAAGGTTAAAGCAAAACATGGGGATAGTTGTTAACTAGATGAGAGAGACATCAAATTTTAATGTTTAGTTTGTTAGGTTGAACGGACACACAAAATTGAACACAAACATGAAAACCAATAAAGACAGAGGATTTAACTTGGTTTGGTCTAAGATGACCTACGTCCACAAATGGCAACTAGGTATTCTTTTATTAAGATGATAACAAATTACAAATACAATAGATCATTACATACCGATTGCAATTGAAATAATCATTTATATTGAACCACTTAAAGCTAGGGTCGGTTACCCCAACCCTTTTCCTTTTCCTTCTCCCTATTCCTATGATCTCAAATAAGCCGACCCAAAAGCCAACAGACCCAACGTAGTTTTATATAATGCTAGAAATAAGTATCCTATAAAACTTGAAGGAATATAAAAGTATAAAATCATCTTAAACATTAGAAAGTTGTTTAATTAGGGATCATCATGATACCAGTATTTGAATGTAAAATACTGATATTAAAAGCACTGAGTACTATAAAAAAAGCCAAAAGTCGATACTGAATTAGTACCGAAAATGATTAGGTTCAAAAAAATTCAATACCAATACCGATAGTAATACTATTTACTCATCCATAATCAATAGTTACACTATAACTTCAAATCAATCTATGTAAACAAAACTTAGATGCATCATCTTAACTTTTACCAAAAAACCAAAACATAAATATAATATTTATTAAAAAATCAACTAAAATAATAATATCATAAAAGTACAAAGGGCATTTTAGTCTTTAAACTCCAACTTTCTCTTCACATTCCCTCTCTTTATATCTCCCTCCACCACCAATCAAGCATCACCTCAAAACACACAAAATGAGGCCCAACGGTAGAATAATAATCCCACCACTACTCTTACTCCTCACACTCACTGAGTCAACTCAGCCACCATTCGCCTGCGACTCATCCAAACCCACAACCAACTCATACCCATTTTGCAAACTCACATTACCCATCTCCATCCGAGTCAAAGACCTCGTCTCACGCCTCACACTCGATGAAAAGATTGCCCAACTCGTTAACTCAGCCCCACCGATTCCACGACTCGGTATTCCGGCCTATGAGTGGTGGTCGGAGGCTTTGCACGGTGTTTCTAACTCTGGTTATGGCATTTTCTTTAATGGTAGTATTAAGTCTGCCACTAGCTTCCCACAAGTTATTCTTACTGCTGCTTCGTTTGATGTTGGATTATGGTATCGAATTGGTCAGGTGAGTTGAGTTGAGTTAAGTTGAGTTGAGTTGACTCAGTAACTGTTTTGATGCTACATTTTGTTTATTTTATAATTAGAGGCATTTTCTTTTGTTTTTATTACTCCGTATATGTTTTATAATAAATACTTAATTGGTTAATTTAAATATTTGGTCCTTAATAATGGGTGCACTTTTGTTTTAATTAGTAAAGTAATATCTTTTTGGGCATATTATGATGTTCATTAAGGGAATCTTAAAGTTATTATTTGCTTATTATCGTTAGTTACGAGATATTGTTTTTAGATATGGATAAAGAAGCTTTTTTATATTCACTTACTCTTTTTTTTGAACGGCAAAACACTTTATAGCTGCATATAAAGAGCCTGCAAGAAGCCGGAGGATACAAAGACCAAAAAGAAAAAACAAACCATTACACCATACTTGCTACATTAAAAGAAATCCAGTCTTCCCAATTCGCCTTCGAAAGTTTCGACCTATGATTAACCCATAAGAAAGTGTCCTCCTTTATATTCACTTACTCTAATTCAATGTAAAATTCATTTTGTATAAATAATAATAGCATGTGTGCAAAATGCAAAATGTGGGTACATGTTTTAATGAGTCTCTAGCTTGTCCGGTTTAATATGTAAGAGCTCGAGTTTAAACTTGATTCATTTCGAGCTTTTTATGAGCTCAAGCTTAGCTCATCATAAGTTTTTAATCCTTGAGTTCGGCTTAGGCTCAGCTCCGTTTATTACTTTTTATTGATTTATATACACTTTAAGTATTATTCATTATATATAGTTATTACTAAAACAATTAGATATAACAAAATAAATGTTATTTAGTTAATTTTGTCATCATTTTTAAATTATATACAATAATATTTATTAGATAAATATATATATTAGATAAAAGTTATATAAATAATAGGCTTGTTTAATAAACAAGCTCGTTTAAGCTCGTCTCATTTCGAGTTTTAATGAGTCGATCTCAAGTAGCTCTCGAGCGACTTTCATTGTTTATACACCCTAGCTGTAATGCACGGTGACGGTTATATAATCCATTTGTTTATTTGCTTGATTATACTTGATCACACTTGATCACACTTTACATATAAGTGTCTATACTCTTCTTTGTTACAAAACAGTATCTAAAGATGTTTAAATGTAAATTATACTATTTGAAGGCAATTGGATTGGAAGCAAGGGCAGTATATAATCAAGGGCAAGCCCATGGAATGACATTCTGGGCTCCAAACATAAATGTGTTTAGGGACCCAAGGTGGGGTAGAGGTCAAGAGACACCTGGCGAAGACCCATTGGTTAGCGGTAAATATGCAATTTCTTATGTTAGAGGGGTGCAAGGTGACACTTTTCAAGGTGGAGGGCTTAAAGATGGACATCTTCAAGCTTCTGCTTGTTGCAAACATTTTACTGCATATGATTTGGATCATTGGAAAGGTGTTAATAGATTTGGTTATGATGCTAAGGTTAGTTTAATTTATTTTGTTTTCACTTTACCCCCTTATGTTTCTACAACTCCGGGTTTAGTTGGGTTGATAAAAACTTTAGGCCGAACTACTAACTACAGTTTTGAAAATCAACAAACAAAACAAAACCAGCTGGCTTTGTTTTAGTTGGCCCCAGCAGGCCAATTTTTAGCGGTTTAACGTTTTAAACCAATCTTTTATTTTTTTATTAAAAGTTTTTCAAATAATAAAAAATAGTTCACTATATGTAAGTATGTATAAACTGTATCAGAAATTCACCATGAATCTTAAAGTCTGGATCTACCGATTTGGTTCCTACAATGAACACTACACAAACTAATAAAGACAAATTGAGGAATCTTTAAATCAAAGATCATAAATAAAGAAATGTTATTTATTAGGGAGACTGGGCGCTCCACTAGGGGTTTTTCAACTTCACTGATTTCTATCAATCCTGCATGGTCACGTCATTTCACTGATTCACTTCACTAAAACAGTTTTTTGGAGGCAACACTCAACTGGAAATAAAATAGAGTAAAAGAAAAAAGGGGGAGAGAGAAACTCACGGGTACCAGCCCGTTAACTACAACCGGATTTGGGTTAACGGGACCACTACCAGCATGGGTGGCGGCGGTGTTACCGTGCTGGTAGTGGGGTACCCGTGACCAATTCTGGTTAGCGCCCCGTCCCGCTAAGAAATTATTCTTTGTTCTTGAGATGTGTGATTGAAATATATATATGATTATCTTTTGTCTTTAACAAAAAATATACATAAATGATGCTTGGCACCGGATTTTGTGCATTTGCAATTTGAGTGGGTGGTTTCCTTTTGTTTTTGGAGTCTTTTAAGTTATATTATTAAAATTATTATAAAGAAAGAAAAAACAATCTTTGACTACATTTTGGGTGAATAAAAACAATAATGGGCCACAAAACCCATGACTAAAATTAGATACTTTAATATATAAATTAGCATTATCAAATCCTTACAATACAATGTGTGTACACATATTATTAGAATTAGAATTTGCTTATACTAAATAAACTAAAAATAAGTTATTATTTATCAAATGTGAAAACAGGTGACAAAGCAAGATCTTGCGGACACATATCAACCACCCTTCCAAAGTTGCATACAACATGCCCGAGCTAGCGGAATCATGTGTGCTTACAATCGTGTCAATGGAGTCCCAAACTGTGCTGATCATAATCTTTTATCCAACATCGCACGAAACCAATGGGTTTTCAAGGGTAATTATCCTTCTTAAAAAACTGATAAAAACCAAAAAACTATGAAATTATTAGAAACCAAACGAACCACTTTTTATTCTAAATGTTTAATGATCATACTAATCACTATTTACAAATATAAAAACTAAAACTAAAATATTTTTATAGAAAAGTTACTTATTCTGCTATTGTTAATAATGGTATTAATAATTTGTGGATATTTTGAGTTTGTTCAGGTACATCACATCAGATTGTGATGCAGTGTCCATCATATATGATGTTCATAAATATGCCAAAACGCCAGAAGATGCAGTTGCCGAAGTGCTTAAAGCAGGTATCTATGTCTTTTTACTACTTTTCATTTTTATTTAAATGGAATGATTTGAATTTTAATAATTTATCTTAAAGCAATTTAAAAGCAAAAAAAAAAAAAAAAAAATACAAGATGCCAACCAGAATATATATATATATATATACAAGTAAGAGATCTGTTGTCTCATTCTCTGTGTTTTATGTTTATCTTAGATGTATTATAGTCTTTTATTGTATAATGTAGTATTATACAAGCTTGAGATCTGTTCTCTCACTCTATATTATTATCTTTATCTCACATCTATTAGTAAGTTTTTACTGTATAAGATAGTGCTACACATTATTATCATTTGAAAAACACACAAAAAAAACATATCGGATCACAATATTATCATCTTTATCTTATGTAGGTGGCATTTGTTGACAATTTGGACCATGTTTTAGTTGTTTGTTTGGTCCACCTATTGCGCATGGCAAGTCAACATACTAGACATTTGGTCCATACACATGACCCTCAAAATAATTGCTCTTTTTTATATGTAAAGTATTAAAAACTTTATTATCTTTATTTATGTAATAGAATTCATTTTCACTCGAATCAAATTAAATCTATTTTGGACCTTCAGACTTGCCAAATTTGCCCACTTTAAGCCTGCTTCTTGCGGTTTTAATTAGAAGTGTAAACAAGCCGAGCCAAGTCTGGTGCTGAAGCTCGAGCTCAGCTTGTTTTGAGCTTAAAAGTTCAAACTTGGTCAGTTAACATTTTTCAAGCTTCAGCTTGTTCAGCTTAGACTCAACTTATTTATTGTTTCTTTAAAAGTTACTTGGTTATTATATAATTTTCCTCATATAAATTTATAAAATACTTGTATAGATATCCTAATGTTATGTTTAATAATATCCATTAGGTAAAAGAAAATACTATATTTATATAAATAAGGCTCGTTTAGACTTGTGAAAGCTAGCCTGCTTAAGCGCTCAATATAGGAGGCTCGGGATTGAGCTCGTTTATTAAGTGAGCTCCAATTTATGCTCACGCTCATTTCAAACTTTTAGTGAGTTGATCTCAAGTAGCTCACAAGCTCTTTTCTCGTTTACACCGCTAATTTCATTATCCTAACCCAATTTCTTTTTTTTGTTTCAAAATAATAGGCATGGATGTCAACTGTGGTTCCTACTTAAAAACCACACAAAATCAGCAGTCCAAAAGAAGAAAGTTCTAATAACAGACATAGACAGAGCCCTTACCAACCTTTTCACCATGAGAATGAGACTTGGCTTGTTCAATGGGAACCAACTTCACTCCCATATGGGTCAATCGGCCGAACCAAGTCTGCTCCAAAGCGCATCAGGACCTGGCCCTCGAGGCTGCAAGAAGCGGCATTGTCCTTCTAAGAACTCTGCTAAACTCCTCCCATTGAAAAAAACCATCTCATCATTAGCCGTTATAGGCCCGAATGCCAACCTCAGCACATACACTTGTCGGGAACTACGCGGGCCCACCTTGCAAATCCATTGAACACTCACTCAAAGCACTTCAAAGTTATGTCACAAACACACAGTACCACAAAGGCTGCAACTTTGTTAACTGCACATCTGCTTCTATTAACGAGGCGGTCCAGGTCGCTAAGAACGCGGATTACGTGGTCTTGTTTATGGGGTTGGATCAAGGTGAGGAAAGAGAGGACTTTGATCGCTGAGAATTTGGTGCTTCCGGGTCAGCAACAAGCTTTGATCACTGCAGTGGCTAAAGCTGCAAAGAAACCAGTGGTTTTGGTCATGATATGTGGTGGTCCAGTGGATTTTTCGTTCGCTA
>JAUTDX010001684.1:0-63379 GCA_030844895.1 Ambrosia x helenae | reverse complement strand
TATCGGTTCGGATCAAAACTTCTTGCAACTTATTTATCGAATTCGATCGCTTTTTAATCATTAATATTTCAATTAATCTTCGTGTTTAGATGCCTGGTGACGTCCCAAATCCTTCAAAGGATCCTTCTGATGATAAAAATGATGGTATAAATATACATTTCAATCAGTTTGTAACCGATCATGCATAAATTAATATATGCTCTGTTTTCCCCTGTTTTTCCTCTGTTTATTCCTCTGTTTAATTTGTGATATGAACTATGAAATTACAGAATCAAAACAAAGTTTGAGAATTGGAACAGATGGGAGAGAGGATGAAACCGGTTCAATTCGCTATCCGGATCGTCCTGGAGAACCAAATTGTGGATATTATTTAAGAACTGGAACATGTGCATATGGTGATGATTGTAAGTTTAATCATCCAACCAACAATGGGCAGGTAAATTAAACATATACTTTTCAATTACAAGTTTTTGTTTTTTAATCTTTAATCTTTTCAATACTTTTTTTTTTAAATTAATTTATAGGGTAATCAACTTGGAGGTAATCATCCTGAGAGAATTGGAGAACCAGATTGTGCTGTAAGTTTATGTTTTCGTAGTTTTTTTTCCATCTTTTAACTGTTAATGTTATCGAAAAGTGACCCGTTTAGGTAAATGTTTTAGTATTATTTGAAAACGGGTACTTGCAAATACGGGTCAACATGCAAATATAACCATCCTCGCGGTCGGAATGGTGCTGGTCCGGTCGAGTTAAACATGGTTGGTCTACCATTGAGACAGGTGACTTTGGTTTTACTAAAGTTTTGATTAGTTAGAAGGTTATGTTTTAAGGTTTAGAGTTTAGTTTAGATAACTTTACATATGTACTATGTTAGGGCCAAGAGTCGTGTTCGCATTATTTAGTAACCGGGTCGTGTAAATTTGGAGTTACGTGTAAGTTTCATCATCCGCAACCAGCAGTAGATGGATCCAACCCGCCGTTCAGGAGCTTTGCCATATGCACCAGCGCGTTTAAATGGCGCGCATGCATGGCCATATTTGAGTCAACAAACGTACTATCCGGTCGTGGGTCACACTCAAGGGTGGAGCCCGTATATCGTAAGTAACTGTTCGTTAACTTTTTAAAGCCTGTTATCAATGATCTTAGACCGTTTGCTGTTGTTGCTGTTGTTGCTGTTGCTGTTGTTGTCTTTAGGGAAATATGAGCCCGTTACTGTCAACGAATGGTTTGACTTATGTTGACCAAGTTTATCCATCAACACAAGGTTCTAATCTACCCGTGAGGCCTGGTGAACCAGAATGCCGTTATTTCATGACCACTGGAACCTGCAAGGACGGGTCAAGCTGCAAGTACCATCATCCTAGGAAAATATGGTTAAACCGGATGCTAACTCCTTCGGCCCATATGGGCTTCCTTTCAGACCCGTAAGTTATACTCCACTTCAACAACGGGCTTTGTAAATTTCGCTTGTCAAGTGACTCTTTGGTGCGTTTTTTATGCAGGGACAACCTGTGTGTCCGTATTATAGTCTATATGGAATATGCAAACATGGGCCGGGTTGTAAATACGATCACCCTTTTGATGGTATATTCATACAATTACATACCCGGGGGTGACCACTTACCAATGGTTGACCCGTCATACCTTTCATATGGAGCGATGAATTCATCTGACTCGACTCCTTCAAAATCGTTGAAGAAGCCTAGTCCGAACAAGTGAACAAATTAGTAATGTGAAGTTGGGTACCGAGGATTCTTCTGTAGATCAAGTTGGTTCGTCTCATTCGTCGTCAGAGAATCAATCCGATTGAAATTTGATTATTTATACGTGACACGACCAATGACCAGCTGAAGGAGTCAAACAGTTATAAAGTTGTGTGAAATGTGTTTTTAACGAATTTAACCTAGTAAATTGTTTTATTATTCATCACAATTCACATGTGACACATTCAATACATTTGTGCAAAGTTTTAAGGAATGGATTCTGTGTTCTTTTACTGAAATATCATCCCATATGATTGTGTCATTAACAGCTAGTCGCGATAGTTCAAAACTCGTGTTATTTTTCGTTGTCTAATGCGACATAAATTAACGCAAAAGAGGTAAGCCCGATCGTGTCTTAATGTTATTCTGGCCTCCGATATGTGACCCTCGTCAACATCTGATCGACCAGAAGCCTATCTAAAATTGACCCCTGGTTTAGTTTAGTTTGTATCCTCAACAAGAAACCAGATTGAGTTCAATTTATATGGTATGGTGTATATTTTGGTCATAGATGCCACATCTATGGGGCCTATTATGTATAACCCGTAGTGAAAAGTGAAAACAAATGTGTAAATTTGAAGAAAAAAAATGGACCAAAACCATAAAACGGGCAAACCACTTAGATGTAATTCAAAAGGGGTGGCAATGCAGCTTGTTGCCCGTCTATCGTCTATTCTGATGTAACTTGGACAAGTTTTAAGGAATGACTAGCTACCGTATTCAAACACTTAGAATATTCGAGTAATGATTTAGTAGTTTAAGTTACTCCCTCCGTCCCAATTTAAATGTCCTAAGTTCCTTTTTTGTTTGTCCTAAATTAAATGTCCCTTTCCAAAAATAGAAATGTAATTTCCAGATTTGCACATAAAAGACAAAACACAATCACCACTTTTATGGATATTATTGTCATTTTACCACATACAAACAAATATTTCTTAAAATGTGTGTTTTTTGAACTAGGACATTTAAATTGGGACGGAGGGAGTAGTTATTTAAGCATGTAGGGATGATAATGAGATAGGTAATCCTAAGTTAAGCATATGCCATACGCCCATACATATGTATCCCCAATACTATGTACTCATCAAGTATACCCGCAAGTATCATTATGCTCACAAATAACGGGTATACCATTTAATCAATTTATTGGTATGGTTTAGGTAAATAAGTATGTTTGCTTCAGGTAATTGGGTTAGCATCACATCATCTAATACCATATTTGTCTCATCCACATGATTTATTTTTTAAATATACCTAAGTTTTTAGAATTATATCTCAGGTTATCAATTCGATTTGGATTAGATTCTCCATTGCCAACTGCCAAGTATTGGGTGTTAATTTCTCAACCAAAACCAAATTCTTCCTAGGCCCAACAGGTCTATAATATTATATCCTATTATAAGACTTTTTTTTAACGGTCAACGAATCAATTTCCGAGCACTCTCGGGCACCCTTTTGGCGAATCAGGTACTCAAGAGTACCCGGGCCACCAATTGCCACAATTCCCGGGAAAACCCGACCACTCACTCGCCCGAAGGCACGACAGTGAAATAATCGGTAAAACCGTTCGGGATCAGAACTCGAACCCAAGTCAATTGTCGGGTCATCCCTCATTTCCCCTCACCAATGTAGCTAGTGGGAATTGAACCCAAGCCTCCCTTAAGAAACTTTAGACCCTCAACCAACTAGGACTACAAGTGTTAAACATTATAAGACTTTTAAGTTATCAAATTTTAACCTTGTTTAGTTATTAGAAAAATGAGAGTTAGATCAAAGGGTGTGATTCATTAGTGAGTGCTCAACACCATCATTCATCTCAGTGTTACGTCAGCATCCTCTCTCATCATCTATCTCTTCATTAGTCTATCCTTATCATTTATTAATGTTCCACGATCATGAGCAATAAAAAAATGGATAGACACATGGCTTTAAAAAAAAACCTAAATTTAAATTCAAAAAAAAAAAACAAAACAAAATCTACGAATCATAAATCAAAAAATAAAGAATCCTAAACTAAAGTTTTAAAAATAACACTAAATCAAATTATACAAAAACTTTATAATCCTAAACTTTAAAAACTAAGAAGAACTGTGAGTGGAGGTGAGAGTAAAAATGGGCAAGTGAGTCCGTAAAGCAAGCCAAGGTGGACGTGATAGTTGTATCTAAGATGATGGCAGACCCTAATTGCGTAGGAGGGATACGGAGAGGGGCCGTGGAGGGAGATGACGAATGTGATGTGGTATTGACCGAGAGAATGACCACGTGATCTTATAAAGGTGTTTAATTTTTTATTTTTTTTTGAACAAATTTGTAAGAGAATATAGGGTTTGATTTGTTTAACATAAACTAAAATGATGAAGTAAGTTATGAAGGAAAACGGCATATATCACCAATTTTGTAACCCTAGAGCAATATAATTGCTAAAAGGTTACATTTATTATTTGAAAATTGGGAACCGTAAAACAATAATAATAAAAGTTTATGACCATAAATAAAAAAATTATTGTAAATCTTATAAACTTTTAATAAAATCACTAAATGTCACAAGAAATAAAACATTTTTTATTTCAGATTTGCGGGCCTGGTAGTATAACTGGATTGACCCAACAAGCAATTGAAACCTGGGTCATGGACTAGTGTTTCACCCTCGGGTCATTGCTAGCCGGCTGTGTTTGTTGGACCGGTTAGTTTTACTGGTTTGATATTTTGAGCTTTTTTTCCTAAAGTATTTAAAACTGTTGGTTAATGTTATTTGATTTTACAAATAATGAAATAAATAAATAATGATTGTTAAACTGTTATGTAAGATTTGTAAGAAAAACTATTAACAATTCACACCATTTTGTATAAGGGTAGCAATGCCTTTTTATATATACTTGGATATGAAAATCATATAATTGAAGTAAATGCATAGGGCTTATGGGTGCACCTAACTTCATCTTCATTATACTACATTACATAAGCATCATCATTTACTCAATGGGCTTCTGCCCTCATGTAGGTCAGTAGGTCACCCCTGATTCAACTAATAATATCACTAGTGTTAAATGATAAAAATACTGTACAAATTACCGGATATTAATCAAGTACATAATTTTTTTTTTTTTTTGGAAGATAAGTACATATAAAATGTATTGAGAAATCATAAAGGAGTGCCAAATTCAGTCTATACATCATAATTGGACCCATAATTAAGGTAACCTAGTTTATTATTACATTACTTTTAAAGTGTGAACGAAAAACTAGACTTGAAAAAGATTAAATATGAGGATGATTTATCGAGATGATGATTTCGATTATGGCTTGCCATTTAGATACGAACACGATAACACGACCTTATCAAGTTTCGTGTTTGACCTTAACAGGTTTCATGTCTAAACAGGTTAAAGACTTGTTAACATGCTAAGCACCCGTTAAGACACATTAATAATTTTATTTAAAAAAAGTTACATAAGGGGTGTGGGTATGCTTTATACATATGCGGATTAAAGATCAAGAAACTATAATTTTCAATTTTCAAATCAAAGAATACAAACATATATACCGCTCAGTCATCCCTCCTCTTTCTTCTCAACTGTACCGTCCTCGTTACCCGTTCGTGCTCATCCATCACATGTCCTCCTCTATTTACAACAGGTGTTAGCATTGGAGTTGTACAATGTTTTAGGTTAGGTTTTAATATTAGAGTTACACATTGTTTAAGGTTAGGTTTTAACATTGGAGATACACTTTTAATTGTTTTAGATTATGTGCTACCCGAAGCTTTTCCTGCATGTAACTGTAAATCGCATCAGTCTATTTCGTATGTAAAATTGATATTTCATATTAGATTTCTCAACTCCGGGACGCTCCCGGGCTATAAATCTAGTATATATATAATCCAAATGGGTAAATTCCTACATGACACTCTTATAGCCATTCTCCCCCTTGAGAGTGTCATGTAAGATGTCATGTGGCATTAAGTAATTTTAGGGAAAAAAATTATAAACAAAATTGGATTTTTCTCTTTCACGTTTCCTTCTATAATTTTTAAACGTTAATATCTTTTATCTACAAGAATTTTTAAAGAAAAAAATTACACCAAATTAACGAGCGTTTAATTATCTTTTCAACGAGTACCATAGTGCTGTACAAATTACCGGATATTTAATCAAGTACATATAAAATGTATTGAGAAATCATAAAGGAGTGCCAAATTCAGTCTATACATCATAATTGGACCCATAATTAAGGTAACCTAGTTTATTATTACATTACTTTTAAAGTGTGAACGAAAAACTAGACTTGAAAAAGCTTAAATATGAGGATGATTTATAGAGATGATTATTTCAATTAGGGCTGGCAATTTAGATACGAACATGATAACACGACACGAACATACATGGCCTTAACATGTTTCGTGTTTGACCTTAACAGGTCTCGTGTCTTAAACAGGTTGACACGATAAGGCCTTAACAGGTTTCGTGTCTAAACAGGTTAAAGACATGTTAACATGTTAAGCACCTGTTAAGACACAATAATAATTTTATTTAAAAAAAGTTATATAAGGGGTGTGGGTATGCTTTATACATATGAAGATTAAAGATCAGAAACCATAATTTTCAATTTTCAAATCATAAAGTACAGACATATACCCCGCTCAGCCATCCCTCCTCTTCCTTCTCAACTCTACCGTCCTCATTACCGTCCGTGCTCACCCATCACCCGTTCTCCTCAACCTTGGCTCCGCTCAATCTTTTCGTTCATCGGTTCGATATTTGTATTTTCGGTATTTAATACCGAAATGCTCATCCTTAGTTGACTTTATAATGGTAAAATGTAACTATTATTTAAATAAGCAAATATTGAGTAAGGTTTAAGGAATTAAAGTGTAATTAAAATGAGAGAATTGGAGTATATTAGTGTTTGAAGACTAATTTCCATTGTTTTATAGTCTGTATCTGATGCATTAAATTTTAAAAACTCTTAATTTTTGAGTATTTTAAAATTCTAGTCTCAAATGATAACTTGGTATAGATGTGTTGTCTTAACTATCAAATTTCAAACCTAAAAAAGGGTTTTGTTCTTTAAAAAAAAAATCAGGGTCTCAATAGGTATCAACGAGATCTTCAACTTTGGAGTTATGCCTGTTTTCATCAGGGCTGGCTCAACGTTTTTAAGACCCAAAGCAAACTTAAACGTTAAGGCACTTTTTTAAAAAGTCAAAACCCTTTGATATAAACCCTCTATATTTCCAAACTTGAGACCGCCAATAATATCTCAAATTCTCAGGAAGTTAAAAAAACATTCAAAAAGTTATATCTGTGTTGTGTATAAAAATGTTCAGATCAAATTTATTTTTCTTGTTTAATTTCATGCATAAACTAATCATTTAGAAAAAAAAATATCTACTATATAATGTTTTTTAAATGGGAACATGTTTTTACGAGACTTCAAGTCCTAACTTAGGTTAATAACACTGTCAAAGCCGGCCCTAAATTTCATCCTACCAAGTACCATCCATATACTATATAATACTGTCGCTATCACTAAGACCATGTGTAGCGGGGGGACTTTATTTATAAAGCCCCCTTTCTGATTGGTCCACGTGGGCAGCTAAGTCACCATGAAGAGATTAAGTGAAAAGGGGGTGTAGTGGTAGGGCTTTATTTATAAAGCCCCTGTTTCTGATGGGTTAATTATTTTATTATTTTTTTTAATCTTTTAACTCAAAATAATTAAAATAAAAGACAAATAAATATAAAAAAATTACAAATAATATTAAAAACACACAACTAATATTAAAAAAAAAGTTACAACTAATATTAAAAAAAGTTACAACTAATATTAAAGAAAAAAGCGAAACACACTAGAGGTTATATTTTGCAAGAATTTGTTGCCTATGAAGTTGTGCAAGGCGTAGGACGTCTCCCTCGAGGTCGTCGATCGATCTGGACAAAAACTCGATGTCCTTTTCCCTTTGCCTCGCCTCTTGGAGCTCGACAAACCTTTTATTCTTGACCACTCTTTGCTGCATTGTTTCCAAACGTCTATGGCCAAGGTCGCGAATATCTTGTAGTCTTCGATTCATTTCTTCAAAATCTTCCTTCAACTCACCACCTCCTGCCGAAGACGACTCCGCCTTGCCACCCTTTTTTGATCTTCTACCGGGTGGTCTAGGAATATCCTCCTCCTCCTCCTTCTTCAAATTAATAGGATCACCTAAAACACATAACGAGCATCGGATGACGTTGTATCCGGATCTCGCGACGAGGAGGTGGTTTTGCTTCTTTTTGGTGGTCTTCCTCCTCCTGATCCTCCTCCTCTTCCTCTCCTGACCTTGCGCCTACACCCGACCCCATAAGTGGTACATTAGCCCACTTTGGACCTTTTCTCAACATCTCCCAAATTCTCAAATATGGGAACGACCCGCGCGTATCTCTCATCTCGTCCAACGCTCTTGCCAACAAACCATCATCACCTTCCCCACTGCCCCTGTTGTCCTTACAATGTTGGTAAACCTCCGAAAACGAATGACATTTATTATTTATGTCCGACCACTTTCACGATATCGAATCCTTGTCGCGCCAGGCCCGCGCTAAAGCATACTCCTCGTCTTTTTCCCAACGTTCTTGTTTCTTTCTTTGACGAGGAGCGGTAGGATCTTTCTTTTTATGCGAGCGTCTCCCACGCCCGCGTCCCCCCCCCCCCCTTTGAGAACCCTCGGTTTGACGTGGTTCGTTGGTCTCGACTTGAGTTTCTGGCACGAGCTCGGGCTCCTATTAAGAACCTTGGACATAGTTTGGTGGAGGAAAAAATTGACCCGCCATGTTTGGTAGAGGAAAATATTGACCCTGCATGCCAAGAAGTTGCGCGTATTGCATTGTGTTCGCGTCAAAGTCCCCCCAATTGGGTGGCAGCTGAGTAATAGTGTTTGGCCTCGTACCCGGGCGACCCGGGATCCCAAACGGTGAACTATATGGAAACATGTTGTGTTTTAGTAGGTTTGTTTGTGTTGTAGTGTGTGTGGTTTTTAGTTTGTGTTGTATGTTGTATGTTGTATGGTGTATGTGTATATTGTGTTGTGTATATATAAAATCTAAAAAAAAAAGTTACCGTTCAAAACATTTATGGTCCCAACGGTCAAATTTTTTTGACCGTTTTTTCTTTCCCTCGGCCACGTGTCAAGTGGTGATTGGATCATTCAATTTTCGTTTGGCGTTATATATATAACGCTTTGGCTTGATTGGCACGTATAGCCCCCCCTCCTCCTGTTTTGGGGTTTGGGGCGCTATTTTTCAATTTTTTGGGCATATAACGGGTCTAAGATTTTAAGTTATTATTTTTTATCATTCAGGGTAAAATCAAAATGCAACAATTCATAAAAAAGTCCATAATTGTTACAATTAACCATTTCTATTTTTCCTCACACTGACCAATCACCACACTACACAATACACATATTGTCCATGTGGGTAGTCTCAGTAGTTGAGTGTTGACTTTTGACCATTATTGTCGGTCGAGAGACAGCAGGTGGCCCACCGGACCACTTCCTTATTTAGAGGAAAGACCCATCACAAAAAACATATCTAACCAAATCTATCTCACCCCTGCCGCTTAATTCCGCCACCGACGACCTTAATCCGCTCTATCCGGTTTATTATTATTATTATTTAAAAAAAACCCTCGGATTGGGAGGTAAAAGAGAACATGAATAAGTTTAGTTTAAGGGAGTAATAACTTTATTTAAAGTGAGAAGTTGTAGTTTTTTTTAAGGAGAGAAAAGAAAGGTTTCCATAAATAACCGTAAAAAATTACATCAAGATAACGGGCAGGCGGGCAACAAGCTGCGCCGCCACCCATTTCTGGATGTAAAGCTAGTTAGCAAAAAAATGTTAAGTTGAATTAAAGAATTTAACATTGAGCTCGCGTCCTTCTTCACCTCAGCTCAATAATAAGCAATAGCGTCCCCTCCCCATTGCTTGAGCGCCATTGAAGCATTCATTCACGAGAGACAACGGATATTTTGTGGTGCCAGGTCAAAATTTTTGTTATTGTACAATAATTTTGTTTCATTTAATAAAACGTGCATGCTATTATTGTACACTTCAGGTTATGCTGATTACATTGGGGTTGGTGGCCCAATGGTAGAAGCAAAGCTTCTAGGAACACCTAAGGGGGAGGTCATGGGTTCAAGTCCTACAAGGAGAAGAAATTTGCCGTTCAAAAAAAAAAAAGGTTATGCTGATTAAATTGAGCATAATTTGTTAAAATTTTATATATCATGACGATTTTTAATGAATTTTACGATTTTTTTAAAAAGGATGATGATTTTAGTTACTTTTCTTAAAATATGTTTTAGCTCTTACAATAAAAAAAATTGACTAGTATTATATTTTTTTTTTTGAGAAATGAACTTCATTTGACTTACTTTTTCTAATTTACTGTGATTGATAGTTTAATGACAAAAAAGATAACCGATGATTAAGGTATCATCCCATGTTTAATTGGTGGAGCAAATCGTTGTCACGTAATGTCTTTTTCACCACCAAGATATGGCAATCGATCTAGCATACAACAATAGTAATGTAGCTAACTAGGAGTCTAAAATTTCATCAAAACAAATTATGCGTTTTGGAAAAGTATGGGTGGAACTGCTTTTAGATTATTGCGTTTTGGTAGCCCAAAAATCAATTTCAAAACTCAACCCCAAACACTAAAAGCTGATTATTAGCGTTTTCAAAACACAATAATCTAAAAATCCATTTCAAAACGCAATCCCAAATACCCCTAAGAGGCTTGTGTAAAAAAGTATACATGATACTTGATTTATTGATCTATTGTGCTAAATACTACTTGCATTTACTTGAGTTAACTAAAGAGTTGTTACGATTATGGAAAAATTATAGTCACTGTTGGTGATTTAGGATCGAGTCGGAGAAATCAATGTTGATTTGTCTAAATAGGCATAGCCTATAGGTGGTTGGTTTTTCTTTGAAACTTCACCCAAAAGAAACTATTGCAACTAAAAGCATGAATATCACTTAAAAAATGTCCAAAATCTTTTACCACCTCTAGTGAATGGAGCTTTTATGAGGCGTGGATTGTGTTGCGAATATAATTAGCCCAAACTTTTTATATTCGCATCACTTAGTTTTAGCATCAAAATTACATTAAAAAGGGTGCACCAAAGCATACCGAATACTCTTGAATTATCCCGAAAAACTTCAAAAAAAAAAAAAAAAATTATAACCAAGAGTCTAGCTTTATAAAGTTCATACTATTTTGATACCCTCACTTCATTATCTCTCTCTCTACATACATACAGAGAAGAGATTGTGTAAGAAGGGTGTCAAAATAGACCAGCCCGCTTTATAATTCATTTTCTTTAACAGGCTGGTTTAAAATCAGACCGAAATACAAACTTAATTACGTAAGCCAGTTATGTAACCATATACCATACTCTCTTGCCCTCGTATCGAAAAATGTTTCAATATTAAAAACTTTAATAACATGGAATTTGTCTTTAGTAGACTAGGGTTTGCAATTCAGAAAGGGGTGGCGGCGCAGCTTGTTGCCCGTCTACATTCTATTATGATGTAATTTTCGTATTTTGTTTTAATGAAGAAATTTGACGATTGAAAAAAAAAAAAAAAAAAAACTTAAAAGTTAAAACCAAATTTATGTCACATGGAATTTGAATTTATTGCTACTTTATAAAATGAAGACAACCACACAAGGCTCTTTGGTTGATTCTCTCACACCCTTCCTTTGCCTTTCTTCACTTCTAGTTCTAGATTCTCTATTTTAAACTGAACTCATTTTCTTTTTCTTTTTTTAAACCTCAACAGAAATACAAAAAATCCCAAAAAATTGGAGAAGATGATGATGAAGAATAAGCAGCACACATTATCAATATCACACCATTATTGCTTCCTTCTATCACTCTTCTCCATTTTCACATCCTCAAAATCCACAATGCCACATAATTACTCCGATGCTCTAACTAAATCCTTACTTTACTTCGAAGCCCAACGTTCGGGCCGCCTTCCTCACAACCAACGTGTCGCGTGGCGCGATCATTCGGGCCTCACCGATGGACTTGAACAAGGCGTATGTCACCTCAACCATTGATGCATTTTCAACTTTGTTTATTTTGCTTAGCTAATTTTTATTAATTGATTTTTTGGTTGATAGGTGGACTTAGTTGGAGGCTATTACGACGCTGGAGACCACGTAAAGTTCGGCTTACCTATGGCATTCACCGTTACAATGTTGTCGTGGAGCATCATCGAATTCGGCGAATACATTGAGGGTGCTAGAGAGTTAGAGCATGCCATGGAGTCAATAAAGTGGGGGACGGATTATTTTATAAAAGCTCATACTAGTCCTAACGTGTTATGGGCCGAGGTAACTTATTATTGTGTAAGTAATTAAAGGTGTAATGGTAATGTAGTGGATGTTAATTAATTCGTGCTGATAACGTGTTAGGTAGGTGATGGGTACACTGATCACTACTGCTGGCAAAGGCCAGAGGACATGACTACATCAAGACAAGCATACAAAGTGGATGAGAACAATCCGGGATCTGATGTTGCTGGAGAGACTGCGGCCGCTATGGCCGCAGCCTCTATTGTGTTTAGAAAAATAAACCCGCGTTACTCGTATTTGTTGTTGCATCATGCTCGACAGGTATTTTTGAAATAAATGGTAATTAATTAGGGGTGAACAATCAAAACTGAATAATAAAGCAACTCAAATATTTAGAAATGGAACGTGGCATTGTAGTCTAGTGGCATTGACAATTACAAAAAAAAAAAAAAAAAATTAAACAAATTAGGGGTGAGCAATAAAAACCGAAAACTAACAATTTTATTTAATAAAATCTTTGTAGTTATTTGAATTTGCGGACAAATACAGAGGAAAATACGACGAAAACATGGAAGTGGTTAAGAATTACTACACATCAGTGAGCGGGTACAATGACGAGTTGTTATGGGCAGCGATGTGGTTGTACAAAGCGACCGATAACCACCGGTACTTGAGTTATGTGATCGATAACGCGCATCGATTCGGTGGCATTGGGTGGTCCATCAACGAATTCAGTTGGGATGTTAAATTTGCCGGTATTCAAGTGCTTGCCTCTCAGGTACGGCTACATATATCGTCTTTAATTTCCATCCACTCGCACATGAAAACGACCTCGTTTTTGTTTGTAAATTTGTATTTAATTTAGATTTTAACTTGACCCATTATTAGTCTCCATAAAATTAGCATGTTTCTAGTGGGTCTAGGCGACTAGCAATAGCCAATTCCTTAAAAGAATAATAAAAAAAATGGTAACACATAAACTAAACGTTTTTATTATTGTGAAAAACGAATAATTATATTTATTTAATCACCTGTTTGATGAATAATTGATATAAAAATACATAAAACTATAAACATTGTTATTTTTAAAATACATTACACGTTAATGTTAATGTAAGCCTTTTTTAAGGCAAAGATTTTATAAACTGACTAGCTAGAAATTAGCCAAAAAAAAACATTTACAAATATATTAAGGGGTTGTTTGGTATAATCTGTCTGATTAAGTATTAAATAATTAAGAGTGTCTGAATGGTTTAGCACCCCTTAGTAGCTGAATGGTTAAGAGTTCAATTGAACCATTCAAATGTTTTTTTTTAATTGAAACAAACACTTTTAATACTGAATAATTAAGAGGTTTATTAAGAGGCTGACAAACACTCTAACATCATTTTGCATATGTATTTTAAAACTTAACGTGCACAACTATGAACAACTTTCCTTTTATTCATACTTAGGAGCTGTTTGGTTGATTAAGTGCTGAATCATTAAGAGGTCTGAATGGTTAAGAGGTCTGAATGGTTAAGCGCTGAATCATTAAGTTGGACCTCTTAATGGTTAGTTTTCTTGTCCCACGTTGGTAGGGGAGCCTCATTAAGGTTCAGCTTAGTTCAGTGCTTAATAGTTCAGTGCTTAATGGTTCAGCAACATCCCAAATCTTAATGATTCAGACTTAACCATTCCATTCAGAAGCTGAAACAAACGCACTGAATGCTGAATCATTCAGTACTAAATGGTTAAGAGCCTCATTAAGAGGCTACCAAACAGCCCCTTAGAATTTTATGGCGCGTATGATCATTAAGAGGGCTGTTTGGTAGCCTCTGAATGATCATTAAGAGACTACATTTGAATGGTTCATAATCTCGTAATGGTTAAGGTGTAATCCTAAGTATGAATGGTTAAGAGGTAACATTTTAATGGTTACCTCTTAACCATTCAGAGGTTATGGACCATTAAGAGGTAGCATCTGAATGATCATTAAGAAGCAACCAAACAGCCTCTGAATGGTTAAGAGGTAACATCTTAATGGTTACCTCTTAACCATTCAGACTTAAAGGTAACCTCTTAACCATTCTTTTTTGTCTTTGAAATTTTTTTTTGTATGGCAAATTTCTACTCCTTGTGGGACTTGAACCCATGACCTCACCCTTAGGTGTTCCTAGAAGCTTTGCTTCTACCATTGGGCCACCAACCCCAATGGCTTTTGTCTTTGAAATTGAATATATAGGAATGTCTTCTATCATAATGCGTTTCTTTTTATGACTTTACTACACGTAAGATTTCATTCAAATCAAAAGATAAAAAGCATAGATCTGCATAGTGACTTTAGAATAGGATCCTATACTTTATATAGGTAGACACATTAATGCATAATCATACTATCATTGAATTTTGATGAGATATAATGTAAACATTATTACGGTTGATGGGTAAAAAATTTTCTTTAATATTTACAAGATTATTCTAGAAATCTTAGGTTATTTTCAAGTGTTTTAAAATTTGAAATGAAATAACAAATTGTAAAAGGTGAAAAGAGGGTATTAAGGCAACAGTAGCGATGTTATCATAACCGGTTGGACAATCAAAATAATATTTTTACCGTCAACGCCATACTAGTACTAGTTTGAAAACAGGATAACTTTATAAAGTATAGAGTGATAGGATGAGCCCGGTACTGAACCGATACCGACTTTTGTCAAAACTTGATACTAATATAGAAAATATATGGTACAGTATCGCTATTTTAAAGTAAAATACCGATACTAAACCGACGAATACCGATTTCCGCCAAAACTTGGTACCATTTTGCTCCCTTGAGGTTAAAGGTTCGAGTCAAAAGATGAATTTGATGTAACTTGAGCCGAATTGTCTTGGTTTAAATAATCCTCCCGCCAAACCATAACATTTTTGTTATTTATAAAAGAGGAAATATCATAAAAAAAGAAACTCTACTTTCTGTTTTTTCTCGTAAAAAGTCATTCAACAATTTTTGAACATAAAAAACACTGTACTTCCTTTTTTCTCACAAAGGTCATTCAACAATTTTTTACACATAAAAAACACTACACTTTTTGTTATTTCTCGTAAAAGTCATTCAACATTTTTAACATTATTTTACTAATTTAATGAAAATAATGTAAAAGTGGATGACGGTTAATCATGCATCATGTGGAGGCGTTGATAGGCAAAACACAATGAGTACATGCACCAATAGACCTTTGACCTTATTCCTGAGTGTTATGAGATAGAGGTTTAGGTTCCTGTACAAAGGACATTTTTCGTACAAAGTATGAGAAGTCTATGTAGCCATTGTGTTTTAAATTTTGGTTATGATATTTTCGATTCCTTTTGCAATGTATTATATAGAAAAACACCAAACGTAACAATTTAAAACACAATCAAATGTATTCTAGACATGAAAGTTAAAACACGCTGATTACTTTCTTCGTATGGTGTTTTAGATTGCATGTCTAGAATACATTAATTAGTGTTTTAAATTGTTAAGTTTTGTGTTTTTCTATATGGTACTATGTCAAAAGAATATAAAACATCATGCCTAAAATGTAAAACACAATGCCTATATAGACTTCTCACACTTTGTACGAAAAATGTCCTTTGTACAGGAACCTTACCCATGAGATAGATATATAGATGTCTACAGCATCTTTGTTATTGATAGAATTTATTAAGTATGAATATGTAATAATAATACTTCTCTAAATTTATAAATTTAGACCTAAAACAACAAAGTGCGCTCACTTTTAATATTGAGATAAAGACATAACATATTCAATTTTAATAAAAGGTAACGCATAAAAACTTATTAAAATGGGTTAACCCATGGTTAGGTTGATCCAAGCCTAGAGATGAAAAAAAAAACCGAATCTGGTATCAGGCTCGAGAAAAAAAACTGGAACCGGTTATTCTTGTACCTAAGTATTTCATACCCGGAACCGGGTGTTAAAAAAAAACCCTATCTGTGCTTGTTGAGCATTTTTCGCTAAACATGTTCCTAAGTCTAACGCGATACCAATAACCAACCCAGGCAATTAGTGATTTAGGGGGCCCTTTAATAGACAAACCCATATGGGTATGTAGTCTTTGTAGGAATGATTACTTCATTTATGTTCCCTCCATTATTGGAAGACATTGTCTTAAATATAATTTTGGTTTTTAGTTCATAATTCGTATCAATTGTTACAATAGATGGGTCATGTTCTATTTATGCAGTTGCTTTCCGAAGAGAAACATCTAAAGCACAAAAGCATCTTAGAACGATATCAATCGAAAGCCGCGTACTACATTTGCTCATGTCTTGGAAAAAACAACGGTACCAAGAATAATGTTGGTTTCACCCCCGGCGGGCTCATATACATTAGACAATGGAACAACATGCAATACGTTTCTTCAGCGTCGTTTTTGACTATGGTGTACTCTGATCTACTCCATAAATCGAAGCGTGAAAAGGTCAAATGTCATATGGGAGATGTAACTCCTCAAGAGCTTCTTCAGTTTTCAAAATATCAAGTGGACTACATTTTGGGCTCAAACCCATTAAACATGAGCTATCTAGTGGGCTTTGGCCCAAAGTTTCCTACACGGGTTCACCATAGAGGTGCATCAATTGTGTCCTATAGAGAGGACAAGGGGTTCATTGGGTGTACCGAAGGTTATGACAGTTGGTACGGGTCTAGTGACCCGAACCCAAATGTTGTGTTTGGGGCATTAGTGGGCGGTCCCAACCATAAAGACGAGTTCCTTGATAAAAGAGGAAATTACATGCAAACAGAAGCGTGTACGTATAACACAGCACCACTAGTCGGGATTTTTGCTAGATTGCATTATTTAGAGAATGTGATTTTACATGCATCTTATTAAGTTAAAACATATACGATGAAGTGTGTATAGTATTTAAACCATATGTGAGTTTTTTTTACAGGCTTAAATCGAACCCAAAAATCTGTTCTCTCCATCCATACAAACATGTAACATGTATGTATCAAAGTACACTATTATAATTATTGTATATTTCTTCCATCAAGACCCATTTCAAGCTTGTTGACTGCAATCTACCATTACTCTATATATTAAATCACAACATCTTAGGCAACATGCTACTTTCCCGTCTTTGCAGTTTTTCACTAAAGTTTTCCCTTTTACACTTTTGACACAAAATATCTTCTTCCTCTCTCAAACCTCTCTCTGCAGCCACCACACACAACACCCATCACCTGCAAGCACCGGTGACAACCACCGATCTTTGCCGAACGCTGTCCCACACCCTCACCACCACTCCCCATCGTTGAGACCAACCTATTACCTCACCGAAGAGTGACGACCATCTTCACCGAAGAGTCACGACCACCTTTTACAGGACCTTCGCCTTCATATTCACTCTCCCATCGTTATCTTTTCAAGAGACACGATGCCACCGTCGTCGTTGGATACGGTTCCAGCAACCCTTCTCACCACTGCAGCCTCACGACCTCTATGGATTCTCCCAGAAGTCTACTAACAGCAACAATCTTGCCCTTCAGAGATCTTGCCCGTTGCTACTCAAAACCATTTTCAGATATGTGCTTCGAAATGGAGTTGCCAAAGAATATAAGGAGCTAGGAAGCATCCGTGGAGCCGTAGAGATCCAGTCAATCGGTTGTAACAAGATACGACCGCAGATATGGTTGTTGTATCAGAGGTGGGGCCGATTTGGTGGTGTTGTGGCAGCGCCGATTGGGAGATGGAGGCAGGGTGGTTCCGACTTCAGAGGCGGTGGTAGTTTTTTATTGCTGGTGTAGTCATTGTTGTGAGAGATAAGGATGGATGGATTGATAGTGGAGATGCGAATAATATGCTGAATCATTACCCCTTTTAGTTTTTACTTATCTCTTTATATATTATACGTGCAACAAATATACAGAAACAAAGAATAGTATATGAATAAAAACTAAAGTAACCCCAATTGAAACAACTAGAAATAAAACAAATAGTGATGTAAATAAAACAAATGTGGCACCATTGAAACAACTGTTTCTTTACCATTTAACTTATGATTCCATCATTGATTTATATCAATCATATTGTATAATGTTATTAATGCTTGCCATGTTGTTTGATGATCAGAGGCGAATTTAAAGAAAAGTTTACATGTATTCTGAAATTCTTTTGTAAACTTAGAGCTTAGAGCTTAAAGCGGGTGGTGGCTGTGTACCCGTGCAGATATGACTCCCGCTTAGCCCTCCATCCATTCAACACCGATAATACAACTTCTAGAAAACGTGTTTTCTTTGCTCTGGGGGTATATATTTGCTTAATACTTCACATCTTCACGGGCGGAGCCCGCGGGCAAACTACTAGTATTGAATTATAATATAACACAGCTACATAAAAAAATATTTGATATTCAAAAGTAAAATACTGAGGCCATCTAAACTTTTTTAATATGACATAATTAACATAGAAAATTGTTTATTGGCCACGATTAGATTCCATATAAAGTAATGAAAAAAACTTCTTTAACAAAATAATTGTTTTCTTTTCTGGGTTACAAACTTACAAAATAGAAGATGTTTTTTTTTTTTTTTTTAATTAAGTAGGAATGTGAATTTTTTTTTAATTAAGTAGGAATGTGAATTTAGAAAAGTACCACAAATATCTAACACGATATATTAGTATGTTTTAATAAAATGGCAAACATGTTTAGCTAAATGTTTTGGTCTTTAGTCTAGTTAATATAATTTGTCATCAAGGAAAAGAAAAACGCTTATTGAATCTGGGCTGATGAAAACAAAAATGGGCTGGGTTTGTTTGTTTTGGGCCGTAATCTACAACAAGGCCTCGCCCATAAATCCATAATATAAAAAAGGGTTGGACAGAAGACTCTTTCTTTTAATAGAAAGTCATAGTTTTTTATAATGAAATTGAAGTTTGTATAGTTTTATAATGAAATTGTAAGTTTTAACTTTCATTACATGTTCATACGATTATATACTTTTAGATCATAGATAATAGATATATTACAACCTTTTATTCCATTTACTTCATAAGACTAAAAGGTGTGCCTTCGGGGAGTGGAGTCGGGGAGGTGATGTGTCGTCGGCCCCGAAATGGAACACCGCCCCCCCCCCCCCCCGAATTTTTTTCGGTGAACTCGGGGTTATCTCCCCCTTTGTCCCGAAGCATTTGATTGGCCACAATTCCTTGAACTATTATTAATAATGATTAAATAAAAAGGAAAAGGAATAAAAAAGGAAGGGGGAAAACCATTTCCAAACTTTGGGGGAGAAAATGGGGGAAATGAGGTGGCGCTGATGTGGCACTTAGGGGAGTTGGGGGAAAAAGGAGGCACACCATATAGTCTAACAGCAAAGTAATTCTGGGAGGAGAAAATCATTTAAAATTGATGCGATTCGATTCGAGATAAATCATTCTCCAAGATACTAGCCTATTCTAGTAGGCAAACACTACCAATAAACGAAGTAGAGAACAAGACATTTTTTATACCAATTCTTCATTACTAAAATGCAAAGTCGTAAATAGGCATACAAACATGCATCAAGATAGCAAACAAGACATAGACCATGCACCAAACAAAGACCTAATGACTAATGTAAGTTCTACCTACTACTAACATGACTTAAACAAATTGACTCAAACAACTAAATAGAGCATGATGATGAACTGATGAACGTGGGTGATAAAGTAGTGGTATGTATCGAAAACCAGGTTTTTATTTTTATAACTTTTTAACGGTGATCCCTGGCGTATCTTGAACGGAAAACCTGGTATGGCCGGACGTAATCCATATAAAATGTTTCGAAAAATTTTCCGTAAAATTTACACTACGAAACAAAACAGCTAGGTGGGCCAAGGCCGGTTGGGCCTGTATGAAGATCTGCCAATGACGGTGATAAAATATTATCATGATGAGAATGAAGCAAGTAAATTTTCTCTTTTTTTATAAAACATTTTTTCTTGTTAAAAAGTTATTAAAAGTAAGTTATTAAGACAAATGTTTTATAAAAAAAAAAGATTACATGTTAAAATATTATCATGATGAGAATGAACTGAGTATTTAATTATTATAAAAGATTAGATATAATATTTTGTTCTCATCCAAATTGAGAAAAATGCATTATATTATGATATTATATTCCTATAATAAGCCAAGAAGACAACCCAATCCGTCACGTTTTATTTGTATGGTCTAAATATCTAATAAGCATCTAACTTTGCCACAACCACAAATAGATTTTCATAACAAATGAAACACTAACAAATTTAGTTCATGAATAGATTCAACATCGAGTCAAACTTTTGAATGCATAATGAACTGAGCATCTTCAACAAAGTCTATAAAGTACATATTAAGATGGATGCTTTATCATCATTTTAAAAATCTATTTGATTAGTTTTTGTCATTAATATGATTTTATGATATAAAAAAGTTAAATTCGAATAAGTTTTTGTGTCCACTTGTTCATGAAAAGGATATAATGTTTACCACATCACTCTCTGAATGCACTGGTACATATTCGAATATGACCCAAGTTATGTAACATTTCATCAAACAAAAGAACATACATATGGGTTTAGTTATTCCTTATGATGACATATATTAAAGGAGATTCTTTGAGTTGAAAATGTAGTAAATGCTTTATGAGCGAATGCCGCACATCAAAACCCATGAACTATTTTTTTTAAACAGCAAAGGTTACGCTACTCTACCTTACAACAACTAATCTAAACTATTCCCCTTAAGGTTTGAACTTGAAATCTTTCGTCTAACACGCATATGCTTCTACCAAGTGGACTAAATCCCTCGCTTTTTGCCGGCCTCTCTTCCACATTAAAATACTCTCTCCTCCACCCCCACTTTTGAGGATTATCGGTCCGTTGTGGATGCTCTAAGAAGAAGCATTAATTACCATTTGATTTGATAAAATTTTAACAAAAAATATTGTTTATGGTTAAGAATTTAGGTATTCAATTTCAAATTTTCTTAGGGCCAATATTAGGTTTCGTATCTTCTACAAAATTGAACAAATAAATAGATAAATAAAATTGTATTTAGGTGATGGCGAATTTTCAGTTTCATTATTTTAAATTTATAAACCACACATGAAATGCATGTTCACATAACCTTTAATGGATGTCAGGAAAGAAAAAAAAACTATGAATAGATCCAAACAGATATTTGATGGTGTGACTTGCAAGTGACATTTCATTTATTTACTAAGTGACACCAAAGTTTTCAGAAAAAAAAAAACATAAAAAATAGAAATTGGAAAAAAGCACACTCATAAGAAAGAAACAGAACTCTGAACCCTTAGAAAAACTCTCAACGTGTGGGTAACCGCTTATGAGGTACTCGAGACCATCTTGTTATAACCTCAAATCAACCGAACTTGAATGACACCAAGCCTAAATTAGAGTCTGGCTAATAAACGAGCCAAGCTCAAGTTTTAGACATAGCCAATGTAAGCCAATGTATATTCAAATGGTGCAAAATTATTATTTTTGTTTCAATGCTAGGGGCTATGCTTAATCAATGGCCATAAGCGACCCGTATCCAAGAGTGTTATGATTTGCAAACAAGACTATAACCAAAAGAGTACAATCCTCACATGATGAAGCCACATTTTCAATATACAAAACGTCAAAAATCCAGAGGGTATGGTGGCTGCCTGGCTGGTGACTGGTCCTAGTCACAGAGATTGGATCCAAATTTGTAATGTAACATGGATCCAAAACCATTCCAACCTTCATTAGGTGTAATCAGCATTACCACAAGAAAACTAACCATCATAAGCCACAATAATCAATATGATAAATCACCAATCATTCCATCAACTCAAATTCATCACCACTTGCATAATATCCTAGTCAGCAAACCCGTCGAGACCGTGTGTATTAATAGTTAATACGTTATCTTCAAGCGTGTTAAATAACAAGAGAAACGAACCCGAAACCAACACATTTCAAGATACTTGTTGAGTATGCATAAAGGATTCTCCACCAAAGATTTAGGAGAACCCTTTTGATAAAAATCTTATATCATATCTTACTTTCTCCCTACCTTCTTTTAATTTGTCCTACAAATAACCTTTTTACAACCGAGATTCTTAGAACTCTCATCTATCTCTCAAGTCTTAACACACATATACACAAAACACAAACACACACACCCAAAATGGTAATTCTTCTCTTCAACAACTTCATAACATATTATCATATTATTATTCATACTTTTAGCATAAACTTTTGTTTTTAATAGGTTTTGGCTATATCAAAAACGGATAAAGATGACGCGGTAGATTACAAAGGGAACCCCGTTGACAACTCGAAAACGGGTGGGTGGCTTGCAGCCGGGCTCATCTTAGGTACCGAGCTTTCAGAAAGAATATGTGTGATGGGGATATCGATGAATCTGGTGACGTATTTGGTTGGAGAATTGCATCTTTCGTCATCAAAGTCCGCAAACACAGTAACGAATTTCATGGGAGCTCTCAACATTTTAGCTTTGTTTGGAGGATTCTTGGCAGATGCTAAACTTGGTCGGTACTTGACCATTGCTATCTTTGCATCCATATGTGCAGTGTAAGTGTTACATCTTTGCCTAGATTTTGGTAGATTTGGGGGGAATTAGGTTGTTCTTTTTCTTTACTTTTTAATTAAGGGTTAAAAAGATGGTTAATTGCAAGGTAGGTATAACAAAATTTGCATAGTTTGAGTGCCCGACTAATTCTTTTGCAACAACCATCATTTTATTGTCATCTATGTGACATGGACTGATAGATATCATGGACTTTATGACCATAATATAATGATACTTCATATTTTTATGTGCACAAGACAAAATACAATTTTTTTAAAAAAAATATGCCATTATTAAAATTTTAAAATGAAAGATATACAAAAATAATATAAAATCACTTTGGTTGGCATGGGTTGAACCAACTCTACTTATACTTAGACCAGTTAGTTTTTTGAGTTGTGGTTTAACCAGTAAACTAATTTACTGATCGGATTGGTTTTAAGTAATTTGTTTTTTTAAGAAAATATTTCGTTCAAATTGTAAGATTTGAACTTAAACCTCTCACACCTATGAAAAAGTTTGCAACTAATCCAGAAAATAAATTAATACACCTCTAAAAGAATCTCTTAATTATTTTTTTTCTCTTCTTTAAAAAACATAATTTATGTTCCTTTTGGATATAAACATCATAACAATCTACTAATCAACTTTATGTAATATATAACATAAATATTTTTAAAAATAAAAAAGACATAATCCAGGTTTTGACTTTTGACTTTTGAGTCTAGTGCAATTGGTCCGACCAATGGACAAGTAGTGTGGACGATTCTATTATAGCTCTGACCACTGAACCGGTAGCATGGTCAGTTAATTAAATTTTTGGTAGGGGATGGAGGGTTGTCAAGTTTAGTTTTTTTAGAATGACAAACTCACACACCCACTAGATGTACCCCTAAATATTACACCAATGTCCACCACGGGACTAGAACCACGAACCAACGAACCACTTAGGGGGCAACACCTTACTAGTTATTACACTCGTTAGTACCACCAAGCTACAAACCCTTTGGTTATAGAGTTTAGTTGGTTAGCCAAACTTGTAGCACAGTGAGATTTGGTTGTTACAACATGCAACTAAGAGGTTCCGGTACAAAGGCCTTTATTTGTGAGAAGGGTAAGAAGGCTTGTGGGAGTGACACGTGGCATAATTTTATTTTAGTTATAAGGGCAATAGAGTAAATACATAATTATTTAAATTTTTGTAAAAAATCAACCTTTTAATATGATTGAGAGATTTACGGAATTAGGATTAGATTATGATGCTCAATTTTTTTTAATTGGAGAATAAAAAATGAAATTATTTTATTATATTTAAATAAATTTCTTTTGACATCCCTTTAACAGTGAGTATAAAAAACACACAAATAAATAAGGGTTTAGGGTTTAGTTATTATGTACTTTGCTGATATGATCCGATCTCCATGTGCGTTTCTATTTTTTGCCTCTCTTTTTTTTTCTCTAATATTTTATTAATACTTTTTTTTTTTTCTCCTGGTGCTAATATTCAGGTGCTAAATGAATATGATGTTATTTATCTACCGTGCAAATTTAATGTGTTTTGTGTTTTATCACAATTCATTGTGTTTTATCACCGTCGTCTCAACAATCCAGTGTGTTTTATTACTATCGGATTAACTTTGTGTTTTAACAATCTACTGTGTTTTATCACCATCGTCTCAACAATCCAATGTGTTTTATCACTTCACAAAGTTCACCCCACTGTTATCCATTATATTTTATCATTATCGAATCAACTTTGTGGTTTAACACCATTTGATAAACATAAAACACACAAAGAACATCAAACACGATGTTTCCAATCAAAACCATCTATCGGGTTAATTATGTGTTTTATCACTATCCTGTAAACATAACTATGAGTTTTATCACAAAGAAAATCCTGACCAACCCTACTATACACATAATAAAAACAGAACAAAAGAGAGCCTTGAAAATAGAGCATACAAAAATCTATCATTAATTTCAAATTTCAAGAATCTATCGTTTTTAACCTTATGCTGTATTTGTCAAGATTCTATGATCAAGAATCTATCGTTTTTAAGAGAGTGAGAAAGAGATGTAGAGAGAACCGTAAAAAAAATGAGAGAGAGAGAGAGAGAGAGATGAGGTATAAAAGAGAGAGAGAAAGTCTCCTTAAATTAAGGAGGTGTTTAATTGTTTTTTTAGTATTTTGACAAGTATACCCTCACATGATTCAATTTATTAATTAAATTATAACACAATTTACAACTTTTGCCATCCATTTAATCTCAATCATCCATTAACATGATCTAAAGGATACAATTACTTCTCACCCTTCTCACAAAACACACCATTTGTATCCTAACCCTACCCTATAAAATGTAACCCTCATACTTGTAAAAAAACGGTGAGGAGCGCGCCTTGAGGCGATGCGCTAAGAAAACAAGTATGAGGCGGTGCCTCATGGGGTTATTTTGTATGTACGCCTTAAAGGGTCGAGGTAGTAAAGAAAGAGGCGTCTCAGGTGCGCCCTCAAAAGGGTTTAAATGTGTTTTTTGTGTGTTTTAGATTTTTGGTGTAAATTTCAAACATTCCGTGTATTTTTTATGTCTGTTTTGATGTCTATTTTTAAGAATATGATGATGAAAATTAGTTAGTATTTTATTATTTATAAGATATAGAATTTTTATATTTATTTTTTAATTTTATCTCGGGCTTACATCTCGGTTCGCCTCAAGGCTCAATTCCGTTCTTTTAAACTTTGGTAACTCTATGTGTTAATTGATAAAACAGGGTGTGACACTATTGACTCTAGCAACAACACTTACAAGCATGAAACCACCACACTGTGACAACCCAAGAAAACAGCACTGCATAGAAGCTAGCGGAAGTCAACTCACGCTGCTTTATGTGGCTCTATACACCATAGCATTAGGTGGTGGGGGCATCAAGTCGAATGTTTCAGGTTTCGGGTCAGACCAGTTTGATACTTCTGACCCTAAGGAAGAAAAGGCAATGGTCTACTTTTTCAATCGATTCTATTTCTGCATTAGTCTCGGTTCTCTTTTTGCTGTGACAGTTTTGGTGTATATACAAGATAATGTGGGTAGAGGATGGGGTTATGGGATATCCGCGGGTACTATGATTATTGCTGTTATCATTTTGTTGTGTGGTACCACTTTATATCGGTTTAAGAAACCACAAGGGAGCCCGCTAACGGTTATATTGGAGAGTGGTGTTTTTGGCTATAAAGAATAGGAGTCTTCCATACCCTGCAAACCCGGTGTTCTTTAATGGATATAGCGACTCAAAAGTTCCACACACGACTAAATTCAGGTACCGATAAATGTAAATTATATTTCTAGTTTCTAATGTGTTTACAATGTTACACACATAGACCCTTATACGAATGATGACTAATTGGGTAGCTAAGCAGAACCTGTAGCTTCTTCTAACATATCCAACCCAGAAAAACATTTTTTTGTTGGAAAAGACCTAAGAGGTTAATAATACATTCCATGGAATTTTCTCTATATTGTTAAGTTTTGAAACTTAAAGAACTAAAATTAAAGATGTAAATGAGCCGAGCCTGAGCTCGCGTAAAATCAAGCTCGTCTCGTTTTGAGATCTATGTCTAAAGCTCAAGCTTTTGCTCATTTCGGCTCCATGTCTTGAGTTGGTGTATGTGCTGCCTGAACCCATAACTAGACTTTCAAGCTCGAGCTCAGCTCTTTTGTTATTTATTATATGCTTAATCATTTTATTTATATACACATACAATCATTTTTATATATCTATATATATATAATTTTCTATAAATAACAAAATACATATTATATAGTTTCATCATTGTTTCATATATTAAACTACTTATAATGTTTATTATATAAGATGTAAATTATTATAATTATTGTATAAGCAATAGGCTTTTTTAGGCTCACAAGTCTAGTCACGCTCAGTACATGAAGCTCAAGCTCATTTGCTAATGATATACAAATCAGATTCAAGCCCGTTTAAGATTTGCTCGAAGCCGATCTCAAGTAGATAAATGACTCGGCTCGTTTACACCCCCTACGTAGAAATAAAGCCTAGAGACTAATATGCAAATCAACAAAAGTCCATGTGCTTCTAGATATTTCATTATGTTTTTACTATTCCATGAAAACCAACCAGTAACTAACTACCATTATGTTGTATATTATTTGTGCTACAGGCCTCTGGATAAAGCTGCAATACTAAATGATTATGCAAATTCAGATCAAAACAGAAATAATCCATGGATAGTTTCAACTGTAACACAAGTTGAAGAAGTCAAAATGGTCATAAGTCTAATCCCCATTTGGTCAACCTGCATCCTCTTTTGGACAGTCTACTCTCAAATGAACACATTCACTATTGAGCAAGCTACACTCATGAACCGAAAAGTTTGCAAACTTTAGCATACCCGCAGCTCATTTTCGGTTTTCCTATTCATATCTATTCTCCTATTTACATCTCTTAACGAACGCGTCACTGTCCGTTTAGGCCGAAAAATTACCCATGACCCACAAGGGCTCAGAAGTTTACAAAGAATTGGAATCGGGCTTGTTCTTTCTGTTATAGGAATGATTGCTTCTGCTATTGTTGAGAAAAGAAGACGGAACATGCACGTAAATGAAAAGATTGAAATTTCAGCTTTCTGGTTGGTCCCACAATTCTTTTTGGTTGGTGCCGGGGAAGCTTTTGCCTACGTGGGTCAACTTGAATTTTTCATCAGAGAAGCACCCGAAAGAATGAAATCAATGAGTACGGGTTTATTTTTAAGTACTTTGGCTATGGGTTATTTTATGAGTAGCGTATTAGTTTCATTAACCGACATGGCAACAAACGGGAGCTGGTTAACAAATAATTTGAACAAAGGCAAACTGGAGAACTTCTATTGGCTGCTTGCGATTCTGGGAGTCGTTAATTTTCTGGCCTTTTTGGTTTTGGCATCTAGACACAGGTATAAAGTGCAGAATTTTAATCCAGATGATGCTGGTGAGAAAAAAGATACAGAAAACTGGAATACAACGAATATTGAGATGGTTGATGATATTGAGGCAAAGAAGGCAGCCATTGGTGGGAAAGAAGAAGCTTAGTGGATATATTTATGTATTAGATTATTTTTTATATTTTGGGATTAGATACTTGGTATTATTATTTTGTAAAATATTGATAGATTCTTTTTCTTTTGTAATTCATCCTACAATTGCAACATGTTTATATACTTTTAGAGTTTAAAGTCTATTTTTTTTCCATATAAAAAAGAAAGGACACTGCATCCCCATCCCCACTAATCACTACGTTATCATCACCTATTTAATACATATTCTATCTACAGTTGACCAAATATATATGCATATATAAATGATACAGGGCTGCTCTATTTTCTGCTATTAGCTTAGAGGGCTTCACACACAATTTAAGACTTAAGAGTGCAGCTATGCACCTAATGTGATCCCACTAATTGTTTAAAAGGATGATGTGATTGAGTGGTCCATAATATTTTCAAATGTTGTGTGTGAATGATTGCAAGTTTGCAACATTGATTCCATATACGGACAATTTGAACAATTGATGTCGGCACAAGACAACAAATCGTTTTAACATTTTAGAAAAGCAGAATTTCAGGACTACAAAAATTGTAAATGGGATAACCTTCTTTAGATTAAGCAAGCATTAATACGAAACTACCTTGTATTGTTTACCTTCGTGTTTAAAATTATGCCAACATAAAAAACGAAGTGGTGTTCCTCCATATTATGATTTATGCATACCTCGACTAAATTGGATAATCTGCAGATCATATCGACAACAGAAATCGGAAGAAGCAGGACTGCCCTTGCCACATCAGCTCTAAATACGCCTTGAATACCAAAAAGAAGCCTAGATTGATTAATAAAAAAAATGTAATTATAGTACTACACACAAATGATTGTAAAAAAGAGGAGTGGGCCAAGCACAACTGCACAATAAGTTGATAATAATGCGAAACCCTTAAATTTGAATCAATGAACTCCAACTACTTGCCTTTAATCACTCAAAATAACAAGGCCCATATCACAATTACATAATACTGATATCAGTATATGACACTCTGAATCCATTTATAGTAACATCAAAGTACCAACTACCAACCACAGAATATCTTTTCACATACAACCTGACGTCAAATGTTCATCAGTTTGTTCCACTTTCATCATTGAGTTCAGTGGAGAAAAATCAAAGACGGTGCATGCAGTTTGTATGTTAGGTTATCAAGTTGAGAAATATATTGTTTCATATGTTGATATTCAACACTGTTAGCATGTATACCCCATCAGTAAAATTAAAAAAGAAAAGAACCAACGCAATAAACCATAGTCGATTCGCTACTTTAACTGTGTACCGCGAATCGAATCGCACATACCGGAATCGGGTACATTCGCGACCCGTTCGCCTGGGGTTCGCGATCCGATTCGTAGAATTGAGCGTACCCGATTGTGTAGAACTTCAAACTAAAGATCACGGATTCGCGTACCGGAATGTCGAATTCGCTGCCTAGATTCACTCCAATTCGCGAATCGGAATTAAAAAGACAAAAGGATTGATTAGCTTTGAAGGCCGGTTTGTTTTTTGAACTTATAATTATGAACTTGGTTTGTTTGTTTTATGTTTTTGAACTTATAATTACGAAATTTGTTTTGGATTACGATTATGAAATGTTTATTGGAGTTATTTGAATATATATATATATATAGGTTTAGGATCCTGTACAAAGTACATTTTTCGTGAGAAGTGTGAGAAGGACTAAGAATTGACATGTAGACATCATGTTTTGGATTTAGGAATGATGTTTTAGGTTGTTTTAACTTGAAAAACACCAAACACAACAATCTAAAACACAATACAATGTATTATAGTCATTAAATTTAAAAAACAGCTAAAACACACTACTTAACGCTTAAAACACACTGCTAATGTTCTTAGCATGGTGTTTTAAGTTTTAAGCCTAAAATACATTGTTTTCGATTTTTAATTGTTATGTTTGGTGTTTTTATAGCAAAACAATCCAAAACATCACGACTAAGTTCAAAAAATGATGCCTAAGTATCAATTTTTAATACTTCTCACACTTCTCACAAAAAAAACACTTTGTACACGATCTTGACCCTATATATATATATATATATATATATATATATTGCATAATGTTTATATACGATACGGCGTACCAACTTATCGGGTACACCGTACTGAGTACCGAATTGGCGAACGAATGAACCTACCCCCCATTGTACCAAATTTTAGAAATGCATGAGCCGCGTACCCGTTTTCGTACCACGAAGGCACGAACCGGAGCGTACCGCGATTCATGTGACCACTACGTTGACGCAAAGCATTCTACTTTTTTTTGGAACGGCAAACACACATACACATGACACATCTATACTCATAATACCCACCTATTTCCCACTATGTGGGACTTTAACACGCCCACCTGATGGGGATAAACACATGATGGCACCTATGTTGTCAAAAGTGCGTGAGGCGCGCGCCTGGCGCAGAAAGTGGGCTGCAACTGGTGAGGCGCCAAGGCGCAAATTCAGGCTAAAAGTTGTCTGAAACCAATAAAACATCCTAAAACACCTCAACAAGCCTGAACCCCCCTAAAACTTCCTAAACAAGCCTAAAACATCTCTTAAACCATAAAAATGCGGTTTATACTATGTGCCTAATTAAAAAAAAAAAACCCTCATTTTTAAGCGCCTTGAGTGCGCCTAACCTAGGTGCTTTGTCAACATAGGGACATAGGGTGGCACTAAACATTCTACTTATGTCACACAATTACGAAAATACACGCGTGTGTTGACATACAACCGGTTGAAACTTAGTCGTTTCCCACAAGTTATCACAGATTGTAAAATATAAAAACTCTTAGCAGTAACATAAAAAACAGCAAATTATTAACAGGCTTTTACCTCAAAACTATTAGGCAGCCAGTTGAGCCGACTCATTCGCAGGAGAAGGAAGATGACTAACAACCAAAGGCGGACGAATAGCACGATGCTTTGCCTCCGTCTCTTTACGCGCCTTAAACATTTCTTCAGTCTCAATAACAACCAATCTTTTAACCTTAATAAAAACATAACAATCCAAATCCAAATCATTAATCTTAATCCACTTAACCCTAACCCTAACCAAACAAACCATAATACAATTAATTAATAACACAAATGCAGCACAATCTAAAGACCTGTTGAAGCATTCCTCTAACAGTAGGAGTATTCCATCTCATAACAGTCCTGTTGCATTTTCCTAACCGTAACGCTTCTAACGTGCGCCTGTGAAGTCTTCTGGTTCCTGGTATTCCCTCTAACTAAGGTTATGTATAGATTAGGGCTCCATGTTATTGGGGCACAAGCTTTGTAAGCCTTGTAAGCATTCATATCTCTGTCGTTTCACACTTTCAATAGTATTAAATGATAGTTAATCGATGTTATAAAAGATATGAATTAAACAATTATCGTATTTAATAAAACCTGTGAGATGTGTGAGTGAATGAGCCGCCGAAGAAGGGAGTATCGGTTGTTGTTAGGGTAGTGTAGCGATGATATTGGTTTTTTTTAGAGGCATGGATCAGTTAGCAATCGTGGCTAGCATGCTTCAATTATTTTTTTCGGAAGTCAAGCCACTCGGGTTCGAGACAGCGCCGCATCAAAGTGGACATATAGGCCTGACTCCTTGGGCATAATATTGCCACCAACAAGACTCGAACTCTGGACCCCGGGCAGAAACCTACGAAGAGTAGATCTTCCCACATCCTTCCAAACCAATTGGTCTGGAGCTCATTGGCAACGATAGTGGTTATGTATAGATAATGGTTGGTTTGATTCCTTAGCAAAGGAAAATAAAATTGGTGATTATAAATAAATAACAGATTCAGCATTTTTGGATAAATTTATTTGAGTCTAAAACGACTTTTAGTTAAAATAACAACAACAAACGTACCCAGTATAATCCCACCTATAGTCGAGCTAATGGTAGGGTCTGGGGGGGGTGGGATGTAGGCAAGTCTTACCCCTATCCCAGGGGATAGAGAGACTGCTTCCAAAGAGACCCACCACCGGCTCAAAAAACATACTTAGCAATAGCGTCAAATAAAAGCATACATTCAACCAAACAAAATCAAACATAGTGATAAAACTCCTTTGTTAAAACGACTTATTAATTTATGACTTTTTAAAAATGAGTTTTAAAAAAGTGTTTGGATTAACTTGTGTAATGAGGAAAAAGAATAAGTCGATAAGTTATTTTGTAAACAAGTGTTTGGTTTAACTTATTCAGAGAAAATGACCAAGAAGGATATAAGGAGAGTAAGTATAAGGATATCATGAGGTCATGTATGTAAATATCCATCAATAAGTTATAAGGAGGTTCAAAAAGTCACACATTCCTTACTTTTACAAAACAACTTATTATAGGCAAATAAAAAGTTAAAATATTAAGTCCTTATCATTTGTTAAACACTTTTTTTTAATTTATTAACTTTTTGGAAAAATAATCTATACATATAATAAAAGAAAGTCATTTTAATGACATGGCATTCAAAGAGGCATTCTCCTCATTGAGTGTGTCATGTGGCATTGAGATATTTTAGGATAGGAAAAAAATAATTTAAAAACAAAATATTTTAGGAAAAAAATAATTTAAAAACAAAATTAGATTTTTCTCTCTTATGTTTCCTCCCATAATTTTTAAACGTTAATATCTTTTATATACGAGATTTTTTAAATAAAAAAATTACACCAAATTAACGAGTGTTTTATTATCTTTCCAATGAGTACCATAGTGCTATATAAAAAACGGAGAAAAAAAACGTCTATTTATTGTTGGG
Organism: Ambrosia x helenae; assembly: GCA_030844895.1. NCBI lineage: Eukaryota > Viridiplantae > Streptophyta > Magnoliopsida > Asterales > Asteraceae > Ambrosia > Ambrosia x helenae. Next base: position 30,795 of record JAUTDX010001684.1, on the reverse strand, counting down.
TTTTGTTAAAACAGGAAAAAAAACACAAAGCGTTCAGGTAAATCATTAATTATGTATAGGCAAGTTACTAATTATGTTCAAATCAGTAAATATGAATTCTATTTTCAACATGCGTTAGCATTGGAGTAATACATTGTTTTAGGTTAGATATTAATATTTAGAGTCATACATTGTTTAAGGTTAGGCATTAACATTGGAGATATATTTTTAATTGTTTTAGGTTAGCTGTTACCCGAAGCTTTCATGCATGTAACTGTAAATCGCATCATTCTATTTCATATGTAAAATTAATATGTCATATTAGATTTTTCAACCCCGGGACGTTCCCGGGGTATAATCTAGTAAGTTATAAGAAGGTGGAAATAAGGAGAGCCAAACATGCTGACAATCTTTCAATAACTTGTTGATGATTGTATGGAATGGAAATAGAAGAAAATGTGTGAATTTACAAATAACAATGAATATTGAGTTATTTGGGGTTAAAGATCTTCATAATTAATCAAATGCTTTTTCTAAAAAAAGTGGGATTAGGATATTTCAAAAAGGTACATAAAGTTTATAATGCCCATAATCTAAATTTAATCTAAGGGCTATAACTTTTTCCTACACAAAACCATTTTTGTACAGTACCCTACCCTATATATAGGGTATATATATAAGATTTAAAAATATACAGTTTAGTCTACTAGCCGTTTAAAAACGGCTAATTTTGACCACCAATGAAAAGCCTTTACCTTTGCACCTTAATTTGCCTCACACCGGTGGATATTTCCTCTAAGATATCTCAAGCTTTGTACCATGCTGACCATGGTGTGATGGGTTGATGTGAAAAGCAGGGGGGCCCTTAAGGGATGCGGGAAGGACTCCGGCCCGGGCCTAATTTCTTGGGGGCACATTGACCCTCCGGCAATCCAAGTTTTCTTAACAGTCCTTAATTCGATGGATTTTTTGTATGTTTGAGCCCCAAAATTGTTAATCAACTATTAATCAAAGTGAAGGGTAGTTTATATAAAACAGAAAGTAAAGAAGTATTGATAGAGATTAAGAATTAAAGAAGAAAATGAATCGGTTTGAGAAAAAAAATTTGCAGGTTTATTAATGAGTGTTTGACTAGAGAAGATGAAGATGAAATGAAGAGAGCTCACACATAGTTGTTTTTTTTTTTTTTGAAAGTCTTAGTTCAGTGAAATCATTGTACAACCCTAACTTAGAGGTCCCAAGTTCGAATCTATACTCACACACCGGTGTCCGCCTTGCCTAAACTCAAACCGTCACAGAAATTTTCTTTTGTGGTGTGCATGGATCGAACCTGTGACCTACCCCCAGGATGGGAACCCTATGGGAAACAAATTGTTTGTTTTTTTAATTGCCAAACTTTCACCTATTTATATTTTCACCATTTGTGTGATTCGAACTTCCAACCTCCTCCAAGAGGATTTGTTAGACTACAACCTAAGTGGGAAATAAAATTTAATCCATCAATTTGATATTACTTTAATCGTAGCTTAAAAATAGTTTACATTATTTATTTCGTTAAGACCTAAAGCTAAGGCTAAGGGGCACAATTTTTACAGCTCGGCTTGGGCACCTGAATTTTCAGGGGCGACCCTGGTGAAAAGGCTTCATAAACCCTTTCCACACCAGCACACCGTGTAACGTATGTGCATTTTTGTTTTAGGTGGGGCCGCCCTTTTTTGATTTTAACACTCGAATAATGTGTGAATAACCAAACCAAATAATGTAAGTTATGTAACCATGACTCCAAGAGACCAAGGCTCCAAGAGTAGGGGTGTCAATCGTGTCGGGTTGATGGGTTGGCGGGTTTACGGGTTGCGGGTTGGCGGGTTGATGGGTTAAAATGTGCAACCCGAACCCGACCCATATTATTATTCGTGTCAAATATTTCAACCCTAACCCGACCCACATAAAATCCGGGTCAACCCAAAGACGACCCGTTTAACCCATATTTTTAAATGAGTAATACATGTTCATGAGTTATAAGCGGGTTGTTGGGTTGTAAACAGGTTATCAATAAAGTGTTTAATGGTGAGTATATAAGTGTAACAAATAAATAATATAGTGTGCTAAAAATAACACAATTATAACTAACCATGTAAATAGAAATGATAAAAGAAAAATAAAAATATAATAGATTTTTTTTTCTAAATACTTAAACGGGTTAACGGGTCAACCCATTTTATATATGTGTCAACCCGAACCCAACCCGTTTTTTTAAACGGGTCATGTTAGTTGACCCGAACCCGACCCGTTTTTTTATACGGGTCGTGTTAATTGACCCAAATCTATTTTTTTTCGTGTCGGGTTCGGGTCGGTTTTCGGGTCGTGTCAATAATTGCCGCCCCTATCCAAGAGTACACATAAAAACCAAATTAGAAGCAAAACAATGTAATGCCAATAAATCCCACTTCCCAATACCAAAGACGATGCTCAGCGCGCACTCCCCACCCAGACAAAACACAAACACCCATTACTCTTTCAGACACTTTCTTCCACTTTCCTCTCTCTCTCAATCCTTTATTTTTATCCATCCTTAAAATCTTTGTAAACTAAATTAACATTTTCAATGGCCAAGACAAAACCTGGCAAAAAAGACGTCGATTCCTACACATCAAAGCCACCAATAAAATCGTCAGACGTAAGTTATTTATTTCCTTCTCCAAAGTATCACATTCTGTATTATGAGCATGCCATTGTAGTTGTGTCACACTACATGGACATGATACCGTACCCTTACCCATACCCGTACCAAAAGTACCTGTCATGTCATGAAAATCGCAAAAAGTAGCTACTGACTTGGTATGGCACGGGGTTCGAATGCAAACTAACCCAAAATACCCGTATTGTACCGAACCGAAAGTAACTGAATCGGTACGGCACAGTGCGTTTTTCGAATGTAAATTAACCCAAAATACCCTTGTACCGAACCGAAAGTACTAATTCCAAAAATCACCAAAAGTGGGTACTGAACTGGTACAACAAAGTGCGCTATTAGAAGAAAATTAACCCAAAATACCAAAACGAAAACTACCCATCACGAAAATCGCAAAAAGTGGGTACTGAATTGGTACGGCAAAGTGTGGTATTCGAAGGTAAGTCAACCCAGAATACTAGAATACTGGTACAGTACCAAATCAAAAAAGTAACAATCCCGAAAAAATAACGCATTTTGGTACGAAAAATGGCTCGTTACGGTTTGGTACCGGTTAGGTTTCGGTACCGGATAGTGATCCCTAAAAACCCAAAAACAGAAGATGTGTACCCTACCTTCGGTACCCGATACCTCTTGCTCATCCCTAGCGCTGTTACCGCTGATTTTTTGTGCTCAATAGCTCTGGATCGTATTTATGTAACCATAAATGTTCAATATTGGTTAAAAACAGTTAAAGAAATAAACAATTTAAGCTTTATACTTGTTTTGACAGTTGGTGATTGTGTGTTATTGAGGCCTGCTGATTCGGATAACCCTCCGTATGTGGCTCGAGTGGCGAAGCTGGAGGCTGATCATAGGAATAATGTGAAGGTTAAGGTTAGGTGGTATTACAGGCCAGAGGAATCATTGGGGGGCAGGCGGCCGTTTCATGGTGTTAAGGAGCTGTTTCTGTCGGATCATTACGATTACCAGAGTGCGCATACGATCCAAGGGAAGTGTGTTGTGCATTCGTTTAAGAACTATACTAAGCTTGAAAGTGTTGGGACTGAAGATTATTTTTGTCGGTTTGAGTATAAAGCGGCTACGGGTGGTTTTACACCGGATCGTGTTGCTGTGTAAGTCCTGTTTTAGTTTAGGTAGACTATAGATGATACTTGAGATTGGCCCGAGGTTAAATGAGTTCGAGCCTAAAAATAAGCTTGTTTAGTAGACGAGCCTAAGCCTCATCTTCAGATATTGAGCTTGAGCTGGCTCGTGAGGCTAAATTATTATTATTATTACTAGTGGGTGTGCCCGCGCGTTGCTGCGGGTACATGTGTTCTATTGCCGAATGTTGCGCAACGAGTTTCACGTAATTTATTTGTAAAACCAATTTGCTAATATAACTACTATATCAATTTACAAAGAGCAATGAAGTATCAACAAAAGCCTTAGACATTACAAGTGTAAGCAGAAGGTCGTGTAATCAAATGCTTCACATGGCGCAAAATATCGATGTGTAAGGCTTAAATGGTTCACCTTCACCCTATAAAATCAAAAGGAAAATTTAATTTTGATAGCAACTAAAAAGTAATCATACATGGATAAAATCAATCTAGTTACATATTCAGGAAGTAAATAAGCTACACTTCTTTCTCAAGACCTTCCCCATGAATTCCACCTATTATTATTATTATTATTATTATCATGCAACATGTATACATCGTATTAAGAAATGTCACCGAAAAGAAAAACACAACCAGCCCTTTTACTGGAGGTTTGAGTCAAACGTTTGACCAAGTCTTTTTTTTTTTTTAAAGATCAAGAAAAATTATCATTCACCATGTAATCTACTGACTAACCAATAGTTAGTCAGAGCACCAAAATACATCCACCAAATAACAAACTATGCAAACATACTTGACTCAAAGCTGCACCAACTCTCCCATGTTATTCCCCCACCCTTTGTTCTATTCTTACACCACAGATACCTATAATCCTTAATTTCTTCCTTGATTCTCCGAATGTTGACCTGTTTACCTCTAAACACCGCCTCGTTTCGCCATTTCCATAGAACCCATAGTGTAGCATGAAGGATCGCATTCACGACCTTCTTCCATTTGTTTGACCCATTAAGGCTTTTGTGAAAAGTAGTCAAGTCTTTCAACTCCAAGAAGAACAACGATCTTAGTTTGCACCAATCCTCGACGAATTCCCAAATCTGCGAGACAAACAGACAGGAAATAAATAAGTGGGCTGCACATTCTTCTTCCTTGCGACAGAATCTGCACATCTGATCTGGGACATGTATCCTCCTTCGGTTCAGCGCCTCAGCAGTGGCTACTCGGTCTTGAATAATCCTCCAAACTAAAAAGTTTACTTTGATCGGCACCCAATTATTCCAGTCGAAGTCCAGGCTCCGATTGACAAACAAGTTATTTTCTACCAGGACCCGAACGCTACGAACTGAGAACCCGTCAGCAGAGTCCGGAAACCATTCCCACTTGTCAAAACCCAGCCCAAAAACATAACCCTGCACAGCAGCCGTGATAACCTGTAACTCACCGAGCTCGACCTCTGAAGCTGGATTCCTCAGCCAAGAAACCGATTGTCAGACGACCAAGTGACCCGTTCAGAGATAGAGGCGTTTTTCCTCCTTTCCAACTAAAATATATGCGGACATTTCTGCTGCAGTGTTTCATCAAACAACCATTTTTCTTTCCAGAATAATATTTGACCAAGTTACCTTAAAGATACCAGAAAGAAGTAAGAAAACCAATACTGGTCATATTATGGAGTAAATATGCTTATAAGTATTAGATTCAATACCATAAGGAACATCAGGCCCACTTCTAGAGGTGTGGTAAACCAGAAGTGTTGTATGGCATTTCCAATCCTGATCTCGTAAAATATACCTAGTATTATACTACATAATTCAAATAATTATTATGTTAATTTAAACTTTGTTATTAACTCAAAAGTATACAGCAAATGGAACCGGCTGCATTGATTGCAGAATTGTAGGACTTGGTCGTTGCTTGAAACTTGTGGACTCTTGTAGTGGGTTTCACAAACCTTATATGGCGCTGGTAATACTTTCTGCAGTCACTAAGGTCTACTGCACACCTAGGTCAGAATGACGTCATTCCAAAGCTTAACAAGAAATTTAGTGGAAAAAACTTCATATTAGCATTTATAGTAATAGAACAATAATGTGACATTATATACAAAGAGTGTATCTTCTTCGAGAATTTGGCGAAACTCTTTGATCTTTCCTTGTTTAAAGTACCCCTCTGCGCCAAATCGAAAAATAAAAAACAACCACCAACAAGTGATGAAATTTGTGTATCCTAATTTCTTACATAAATCACTTTCTCAAGATAAACATGTGTCTGGGATGAAATTAACTGGTTCACCACTCATCATTTGACAATCATGAACCTACCTAAATTTTAAGGTTTCAAACAACTAATTGGGGGTTTTCAGTCAATATTTTTTTCTTGGTAAACTCCAAAATGTTCTTACAAGATGGCAGAATATGACAAGTCCTAGTATGAACTCTAGTGATCCTCCCTCTAGTTCAATAATTTGCCTCAAGGGCCATCACCAAACTACACTTGAAAAATCAAATAATTATTAAATTGTCTTAATAGATGTCAGGAGATATAAGTAGAGAATGGAAACTAACCATGATAATGAGCCAGAGATCAGGAGGAGTTTGTTCGGCTATAAGAATGTCAGAAAATTAGATGCATCTCGAGGAAGCTGATCCAGAGCCACTCGTACTTCCTCCTCTGAATTTTTAACCGTAATATAAATGTAGCCCATTATGCCGCCTTAATGCAAATCGATAAAATTATATTTCGCTTCAGTCGGCGTCTGATTGCTCATTGGAACAAAAAGCTCCTACAACTTACAGAGCTTGAGCAAATGCATCATCACTTGAACCTTGGGATACCCTTTCTTGAACCATTTCTTTTGTTAACCGAAATGTCTCCAATGGAGGTATCTTTGAACCCGGTGGGGGCGCCTCCCATATACATTTTAACTTCCCTATTTGGGGCCGAGGCATCGGTGACATTACACAACCACCAACTCTTAGTGAAGGTGACTCAAGTGTTTGATTTGGCAAAGACGGCGTCACATCTACCATCATACATACAACAAAAAAACATGTTACAAATTTAAACCAACAATAATAACCACAGTTTTGGTCCAATCAAATAATTCCTATTTGATCTCTACTGGTATCAAATCAGCCTCAAAACATAAATATGATCTATGAATATGGTTTTTAACATACTTAAGCTTTCTGTCTAATTGATAAGATTTTGATCTCACTTTGTAAATTCTCTTCTAATTGAACTCAATATTAATTCCAATTTGTAAACTCTCTTCTAAATGAGCAAGATTTACACAGTTGACTTTAGATCACAATTCACATGGCAACCAAACTATAACAAAAAAAACATAATTAACAAAAAATGCATAGAAATCAAACAACACAAGAAAGAAAAATACTTTGAGACAGCTTCCAAGACAAGGAAGAATCAGGAGAGTAGACAGCAGAGAAGACATAACAGTCAAAAACACAATCCCAATCAACACAGTGCCATACATAGTCAAGAACAATGGCTAGAGTTCATCACTTCTTTAAATGGGTTATTCCAACCCCTAATGCATTTGAGCAGTCTTGTCCAGGCACTACCCGCCTCTTTCGCTTCAAGTAAATTAACAGGTTCATAAAACTTAGCCTTCTCACTAAGCTCCTCAAACGCGCTTACAAGATTTTAAAGTCTTGCAACAGATTCAATCAACATAGATGTAAAAGTAGCAAGAGATAATGCACTTGCGCTTTCATAAGTTTTCACTTCACGCACGTTTAAAATTGTGTCACCAAATGAAAAAGAAAATTCAATAAATAGCAGTATGAGGTTTTACCAAAAAGAATTACCAACCTGTACTCTCCGTGTGGTTGGATCAAAAAAAGCAAACAACCGATCCTCAGCTAGAACATCAGCCCCTGTCAATTGATTTAAATGTGTACTCGTTCCAGCATTCGTGTATCCAACCTATATAAATAAAGGTGAGTCAAGCGATTGAAAATAAAGAAAAAAAATCCCAAGTCGGTTTTGTATTCCTACCAGTGACACAACTGGCATGGGTACTGAAAGACGCCTTGTCTGATATTGCTTTCTATGTTTCCGAACGGATTCCAAATCTTTTCTAAGAACACTAATATGTCACAGATCATGCACAGCAAAAAAAATTCATATCACACAACACAAAAAAAATTGATTTATATTATTAATATTAATAAAAGGTTCCTTACTTGAGTGCGTAAAATACGTTTATCCACTTCAATTTGTTTCTCTCCCATACCTTTCACTTTTCCTCCTGATTGACATTCAAGATGTGTCCACATCTTTGTTAGTCTTGGTAACTGGTACTCCATTTGTGCCAATGCAAACGGAAGATTTAATTTAAATATAAATTCACAATAAAACTTATGTATAACACTTAGTTTAAGCTACAGTAGATAATATTACCTGTAGAGAAGCCTCACGTGTTGCTGCTCGCTAATCAAATATATCAAGAATGAGAGCAGTACAATCACACACTCTAACGTTTCCACCAAATGCCTTTTCCAAATTACGTAACTGATTGAACTTCATTAAATATAATTATTGGTGCATTTGGTCCTATATCAAAATCAAAATAACTACAAAATAGTCATCGGTTTGCCTTGATCCCACCCTCCCAAGACCCTCCTTTGAGTTGCTTTTTGTGTATACAAAACTTTATGCAATTTTCCATTCAAGATGCTAAACTTTCGTCAATTTTCTACCATTCAGGGCAAAATAATCTCATTTTTATAGAATCTCTTTTAGGTAAAAATATCAAATAGACAAAAAAAAAAAAAAAAAAAAAAAAAAAACAACAGTTTGATACCTTTAATCAACATGAAAAAAAGGTTGTGATCAAATGGAAAATTATATGAAGTTCAACATCTTTGTACGCATTTTTCCCAAGCAAAAAAATAAGGTGCTAGGGAATATACTAACCAAATAGCAATTGACAAATACCAACCAAATAGCAATCCACCCTGTTTAATCATTTGTCCACTTTGTCACCCCAAATAGCAATACATAATTTTATAATCCAACTAAATAAAGTCCATTACTTAAAAATAGATATCTCATACCTGGAAATAGAGCGTCGTTTAGCAGAGACGAAGGATCAAGCGACGATCAACCTAATCGGAATATGCAGTAAAGCTTGCATGAGATGGGGAAAAGAAATCGAACCTTCAATTGAGTAGGCAAAACATTCAATTTTGAAGGCAAAAAATGAGAAAGAAACAATCTTTACATACCTTGATTGCATAAGAAGGTGAAGAAAGACAAGAGTTTTACCCTTTGAAATCTTCATCTTGAAACTGATATCCCGAATTAATACAGGAGTCGATTCATAGGTATAAGGGTAGCAATGTAAATTTGTTGTGATATTACAAAGGAGGAGGATGGTGAAATGTCTAGATTACCCTTCTAAGTGTCTTAATTGTCACAACTATCCCCATTATACCTTAAGTTTCATGCTTAAATATGTTGTACTTGTTGCTTTAAAAAATGTACCCATGTCAAAATTCCAATATGGTACATCACTCCTTCTTTATAATGTATTATAGATTATAGATTATTATTATTATTATTATTATTATTATTATTATTATTATTATTATTATTATTATTATTATTATTATTATTATTATTATTATTATTATGATTATTATTATTATTATGATTATTATTATTATTATTATTATTATTATGATTATTATTATTATTATTATTATTATTATTATTATTATTATTATTATTATTATTATTATTATTATTATGAAAGTATATAAATTAATTACTATTTACTAGATACTAAACGAGCTTGAACTCTCATAGGTTAAATGAGCTGAGTTCGAGCCTAATTGACCTTGGCTCAGCTCGGCTTGTTTACACCCCTATTACTATGATCTTTGAGTTTATTATGGTAATTTTAATGTAAACTTTACAGTGAGATTTAATTTGTTTTTTGTTAATTTGTTTTTTGTATGATACATGAAGGTACTGCAAGTGTGAGATGCCCTACAATCCAGATGATTTGATGGTGCAATGTGAAGAATGCAAAGACTGGTATATCTTGTTCATGATTTGAAAGTATTAGATATAAAATTTTGGTTTGTAGTAAACTAGTATAGATATGTGACCGAACTCGTCAAAGCTTGAGCTCAACTCGTTTAACTTGAGAGATTAGTAGGCCTGTAAACGAACCGAACGAACACGAACACAGGCGTGTTCGTGTTTGTTCATTTAACTTTAACCGAACACGAACACGAACACGAACACATAATCGAACACATTTTTGTGTTCGTGTTCGTTCATTAAGAAATTTGTTGTGTTCGTGTTCGTTTATGTTCGTTCATTTAAACCTAAACGAACAGTTCATGAACATAAACGAACACAAATGATCAATATAAACGAACACAAACAAAAACAAGTTAATAGTGATTCATGAACATAAATGAATGTTAAGGTTAGGGTGGAGAGCGGCTGTGAAGTGTGGGGCTGTGAAGTGTGGAGAGCGGCTGATAAGTGATATGTTTAGAAAGTTAGGGTTAGGGTTAAGTTTTTATAACATAGGAATTAAGGTTACTTAACAAAAAGAAATAAATAACAAAAATAAAGTTAAGTTTAATTGAACGAACATAAACGAACATAAATGAACGAACATAAACGAACGTTCATGAACATAAATGAACGAACACAACGTGTGTTCATGTTCGTTCGTTTAATTAAACGACCAAAAAATTGTGTTCGTGTTCGTTCATTTATTTAAATAAACGAACATAAACGAACTTCCCGTCGAACAGTTCACGAACAGTTTATGAACGTTCGGTTCGTTTACAGGCCTAGAGATTAGTTGTCCTTGGGCTTGGCCTATTCATTATTATTTGGCTATTTTTATCATTTTAAGTACGACATTGCGTTTTTTAGGTTCCATCCAGCTTGTATGGGAATGACTATTGAAGACGCAAAGAAATTGGAGCAGTTTTTGTGCTCTGACTGCGCCTCTGATGATGATGCAAAAGGACAATTGAATTCGTTCCCGGTATCATCATCTACCGAGGTTAAGGTGAGATTCTGTCTCATTTACTTCGCATATTTTGTGTCTCAAAAGAGGAAGAACCGTTCTTCGGCCTAAATTTGAAAATGTTGAATTCTTTTGTGGTCTGCATATCTTGACTTGATCAGTAGTAGTTCACCATTTATACATATAAATGCGTTAACTTTTGATTATCTTTGTTCTTAAATCAGTTAAATGGGTTAATTTGTGTTTTTTTTTTATTAGTAATCGGTTCATTGGGTTTAAGTTTAAGGTTAAAGAGTTTGAAAGATAGAATTGGGTCAACAAATGGGTTGAAATGCATTCGAACTTTGAACAATATAGTTTTTGTAGTCAAATGCTTTTAGCGTATTAATTCGTACATGTTAAAACATATACAAGTGTTTACGGGTCAACCTGACTCAGCATGGCATGTACTCTTATTTGTCATTTGCAGGTGGAATCTAAGCGTAGAAAGCGATAACAAGTGAAGGAGATGATAGTTTTGCGAGTGTTAGGTCCAGCTTTCGCTATTGTGGGGAAGTGTACAGTGCAGAGAACAAAGCATATGCTTGCACAATCAAGAAGCGCTTTGTTTAAAATGATTATTATGTGTTAAATGTATATATATCTTCTTTGTTATGTTTGGTAGACTAGTCTCTTTTTCTTGATCTTGTTGGTTCAATCAGTTGAAGAGTTAGAAATATTAATTTGACATGCACCCTTTTGGATCTTGTGTCAATGTGTTGTTTCATTAAGGGGATGTTTGGTAAGCCTCTTAATGAGGCTTTGAACCATTCAAACGTTGAATGATTCAGCATTCAGCGCGTTTGTTTCAGCTTCTGAATGGAATGGTTAAGGCTGAACCATCAAGACTTGGGATGTAGCTGAACCATTAAGCACTGAATTAGACTGAACCTTAATGAGGCTCTTCTACTAATGTGGGACAAGAAAAATAACCATTAAGAGGTCTAACTTAATGATTTAGCACTTAACCATTTAGACCTCTTAATGATTCAACACTTAATCAACCAAACAACCTCAAGCCTTTTGGATATCCATGCTATATATATATATATATATATATATATATATATATATATTTTATTTGAAACAATTTTTGGTGATTCTTTCCTACTTTAAATACATTTTTATCATCGATCAAAAGAATCATCGAAGACATCATCTCAACACAATTTAAGCTATATTTTATCCATTTTCATTGGTTTAAGCTAGCGGTAACACATCATATTTCATTGAACTTATGTACCCTTGATCAATGATTTCAGAACCAAAATGGTTGGCCGAACTGTTTGGTCTGCATACATAACCAGTTCGATTGTCTATTTGAACCGCCTTCATTAGAACTGATAAACTATAGTTTGTCCATGTTTCGCATGTGAGTCATCAAATTTTTCTACATAAATCAATAAATGGACCTCATGAAGTTATTGATAGCTCTTCTGATTTTGGAAATCAAACCTAGTAGTAATAGGTGGTTTCTTAAATAGTTAAATTATTTATGATCTTATAGTCTTGGTTTAGTGGAGTACATTCCAAGGCTGTCACAAGTAAATGATTTGAATGGATATGAAAATTGTTGTCGAATTTGATGTGTTTCGTGAAGGCGTCCTCCATGATGAAAGGAAAAAAACAAATATCCTGTGGTTATGAATCATGTATATTTGTAAACATAATGAGAGAAATGACAATATGTTTAGCATTAGTAGTAATCAGAGTCTCATGCCTGATTATAAAATCATGTCATGACAATATGTTGAACCATCTACGTATGAAGAATGTGCTCAATTTCATCTCTTTCTCATAAGTCTATTTCTAATAAAAAAAAACATAGGATGGTGTTGAAGGAGGTTTTTAGGTGAAATTAATTAGTTCGTGATGATTTGGAGCAACCTAAAGGTTTGCCATATTCTAACTTTTTCATTGCTAGCACGGACGAAGGATTGCTTGGGCCAGGAGTCCCCCCTCCACCGTTTTTTTCACAGTGGTATAAATTTGCTAAAGATGGTAATTTCCTTCTTTTAGTATTAGAGGTATGAGCTTCACTGATTCGAGTTGTTCCATGTGCACTCATGACACTGAAGACGTTGATCATGTTTTGGTTCGACGTCCATTCGCTGATGCTACTTAGGGAGAGGTATGTAGGTGGGTAAAAATCCCTAAGCTAGCTGCCAATTTTAAACGTTGTTAACTCAATGGTGCAATATGTTAAACAAGGGAGTTCGAATAGGCATTGAAAGAAGCTGCTTTTGTCTATCTTCTATGCCATGATGCGGAAGCTAGCTATGGCTTAACTAGAATGATAAGGTGTTTAACGGCAAGGTTAATTCGTTAGTCAAAGTGTTGGATGACATTTAGAGGTTGGCTTTTCTCTGGCTCACTAATCGGTCAACGATTTGCATTGGCGATTGCAAGTTATAGGATGGGTTTAATGTAGGGGATGGTTGGTAGTTGTTTTTTTAATGGCAAGGCTTATATAAACGGTTGGTAGTTGTTTTTTAATGGTTGGTAGTTGTTTATAGAAGCCTTGCCATTAAAAAAACAAATAGTATCCATATATCTTGATTTAGAATAAAAACTCAATATTTTCGGCCACACAATCTAAAGATAATTAAAAGATTGCTACAAATAAAGACTAAAGCGTCTAAATTATGGTATTTCTTCGATAAAGAAAGCTTACCCTATTAGATCAAAATACTTAAGCTTTCAAGATATTTAAAAAATTAAAATATAATAAAAACAAAAATCGACAATAAAGATTCTAAAGAGCATAAGTTGTGGTGTTTCTTCAATGAAGAATGGAGATCGAAAACGCTTGAACGGATAGTCATTAGATCAGAATAGTCGCAAGCTTTCAAGATATATAAAATAGAATAAAAATGAAGTTCGCTAAAAATAAAGACTCGAGTATAAATCATAGGTTTTGTTCAATGAAGAAAGGATATCGAAAGCGCTTGAACGAAAAGCCAATCTACCTATTAGTAAGTTTAGGGTAAAGGGTAGCTAGTTAGTTGGAATCAAAATACGTTGTCTGCCTAAAACTGCTATCTCAATTAAAGTAATGTGTAATTCTTAGTTATTAATAAATGTTGATACTATCAAAAACAATGGAAAAGGGAGTAAGCTACTTCTACTCTGTGGTATTGTTATAAATCTTGGGACCTACCATTTATCTCCTCATAACCAAAAAAAAAAAAGAAAAAAAAAAGAAAGAAAGAAGAATAGTGTAAAGTTGTAATATATATCTCTGTTGCAAAACAAGGTCGAGTTGAGTGATTACTCCCTGAATACTCGCTCTAGGGTAAATCGTCAAGTATAGCCGAGTTGGCCGAGTACTCCCGTCTATGCCGATTTGACCCCGAGTACTCCCCCGATTAGGCCAAGTACTCGCTCCAAAGTAGGTCGTTGAGTACAAGCCCAAACCGAGTTTTGCAACACTTATATATATAGGTATGTTTGGCAAAACTAACTGATTACTGGTAGCTGGAAGCTGGTAGCTCATGGGTGGAAGCTGTTAGCTGTAACATTTTAAACATATGTTGGTGTTTGGCAGAGTAACTGAAGCTTTTAATAAATTGTATAAAATGACCAAAAGCTCAAAATTTTTATAAAAATTTTTCTATCATATTTAGTGAATTACGGAGTAATATATTAAATCGGATTTTTAATAAATTAATTATGAATTAAAAAGAAAATATATGAAATATATTTAAAAACATATTTTCCTAAAGTAAAAATACAAATAATGAAATTTGGGATATAAATAAGCTTCTGTAAATTTTATAGAATTTTTGGAGTTGTAAATGTATTTTAAATAATTATTAGAACCATTATGAATAATATATAGTTAAAGATAACCAAGAGATTGGATGGTGTTAGTGTAAAGGACACATGGTGTGCAAAAGTTTCAAATAAAGGACAAAGGTGAAATTTCAGGTAAACTTAAAGGACACAAGGTGTAATATTAAAGATAAAGGACAAAAGATAAAATTTCAGGTAAACGTAAAGGACGTAACGTGTGATTTACCCGATAGAATGGGTATTTGTGTCATTTACTCGTTAAAAGCTTGTAGCTAGTAAGAGTTTTTTCTTAAACGCTAGTACTAGTAGCTTTTCAATATATAGGTTTTTCTCCTAACCTAAAAACTTTAAGCTCCTTCAGGCTTCAACCAAACAAAACTTTATTGTGTAGGAGATTTTTCTTAAAAACTAGAAGCTTATAAATGCTCCTTGCCATTCATACCCATAATAGAGTATGCATTCACCCACTTTGTGCAAATAGTTCATGGCTTGTAACTTGTTTGTATATCAACTAGTTAGAAACTTGATCAAATAAACCTCGAGCTAGCAATATTATAGATTATTAAGACGAGTGCCTACTAAAGGTAGCATAGTAGTTGTTTCACTTTAACAATACGTACGATATAGGGTACTTGACTCGTATAAATTTTCAAACTCGTATTCAAAATCATCCTTATTTTTTCATTCTTTTTGTTGTATACCAGCTACTAGCTAGTTTGGCGTTGTATACTCTAATACCTGTATAGTTTAAACATGTTGTGTTTAACTTATTCGAAATTTTTATAAACAAAACCATACAAATTATTAAAATTCTAAAAAAAAGAGAGTTAATTTACCAAGCCAAAAGCTGACTTGAGTTGATTACGAGCTGAGATGAGCTCGGAATAAACCTTTTGACTCAAATTATTATTATTGTCATGAAAATGTAAATCTAAATGGAAGCTAGAAGATGATTATTGAGAGTAGCAGAAACACATGCATGGGCTTTAAACTTGTGTAAGGGCCGGTCTGATTCAAGGTAATTTAGTGCATGGTAGTTGAATGCTATTATTGTTCTTATTTAACACAAGCCATTTAATATGTCCCCATTTTCAGTTACACTTAAATGATCAAATGTCTTGTAGAGAATAATTATTTGTAAAACGACTCATGATGGCCAGTTCATAATTCATAAATGGCGATTTTGCCTCTTTTTTCATCTTTAGTTGACTATATCAAAGATCAAAAACAGACTTTTTGGGGTCAAATTATGAATTTAACTTAGATGTACACGAAATTATATGTTAGGATCGTTCCATACACCTCATACAATCAATCACATATAAATTGATACAATTTAACAAAGTAATATTAACAATAGAAATACAATACACAAAAACAAAATCATGTTAACTCCCTGTACCATACAACACTTTATGGTGATTCAAAATCTGTTATATTAAAATAACAGATTTTAAATCGCCAGAAAGTAATACTCATTACAAAATAGTAATTGAATATACTAAATCAATCTTACAAGTGACAAACCTCTTGGGAGTTGTAGACTAAGCTATCTTTTGTTGTGAAGTGGATTTGGACCCGTTGGGACTCTTCGCTTGTCGGATAGAAGGTCATTAGACATTGGAGGTATGGTTCTTGATGGGCGGAAGAGTTGTTGTGTGGCAGCAACCGGCGGGGGAGGAACCCTTAGAGTTGAAGTGGTGCTTGTAGTGGTGAAGAGAAGGAAGGTGAGAGAAAGAATGATGTGAAAACGAGTCATGATTTCATAAAGAATGAGAATGTAAAATGTAGATCAAGATGGAAATGTATGGTGGTGGGAACTACCTTTGTTTTTATATATGGAAATGGACAAATGGTAGGTGTGCTCAAAATTCTAATCGAGTTGGGCAAGAAAATTGTAAAAGTGTTATTTAATTGATGTGATATAACAAAATTAAATTTGTTTGATCAACCTCAAACAAAAAATCTATCACTTGTGCTTTTGTGCTGGTTTTGATTTAATGTACTTTATTGACCATATGAAAGTCATAATATAATTTTTTGTACAAATATGGTTTATTAGGTTTTTTTTTTAAATTGTATGGCAATGAAAATGAGTATAAATTTCAAAAGTACGGGATGAAAGAAGACGATTTTTTTTTTGAACATAAAACGGATTTATTCATCACCAAACATTATTACAACCAACGTTTCCACCCAGGCACATTAAGCGAGTAGCTACATGGGCCAAACCAAAAAGACATACATGATATACTAAAGAACAGCCCAAACCATAACATTCCTAACTAGTTTTATACTTCGAACACCTCTAAGCGCAATACTATTCCTTCAGCCGTTGTCGAATAACGAAAAATCCCACCATGACGCTTTTTCAAGTCCTTCAATTCTGTCACGCTTGGTCATCCACCAAAATGAGTCCATTTTAATTTCTTCTAATAGAATCGGTGTTGCCGTGCTCACGTCTCTAAAGACCTTTTCGTTCCTTTTAATCCAAATCTTCCAAATTGTTAAGCATACAACAGCGAACATCACGTTAGCCTTCTTGTCTGCAGCCTTCGCACCTCCAAACATTTCTACAATCTTTTCAATCGGGTCCTCTCTTTTTAATTCACTGCATTTTAACCATTCTCCCACGTTCCACCAAATCGCTCTAGCCCAAACACAACTCGAAAAAATATGGTTAAGCGTTTCCAGTTCTGAGCCGCATCGGCTGCAGAAACCGTCTCCAATCTGAACCCCACGAAACGACAAAGCCTCTGCAGTGGGGATTCCGTTTTTAGTAATCCTCCAAATAAACGCCATGACTTTCGGTGGTACTAACCTATTCCAGCAGAATTTCGAGGCCTGTTGAGTACCCCAAGCCTGTTGTACCATGTCCAGCCTCACCTGTTTCACAGAGAATCCTTTTGCAGCCCCACCAGTCTCCCACGACCATCGATCCGCGTTAAAGTTAACAGCTTGTTTATTGAGCAGTAACCAAAGTCATTATTTAGAAAAAGAAAGTTGTGTGATAAATGGTAATTAAAATTAAGGTAAAGATTAAATAAAAATGAGGTTTTTTTTTTTTTTTTTTTTTTTTTTTTGAGTTTAACCTACTAATAATGAAAAGTGAAGGGGTAATTTTTTTTTTTTGAATTTTTTTTCCTGCATGTTTTCTAGATGACAAATATATATATTTTCTTTTTGTATAATTTCTAGATTAAATATATTTTTTTCTCGGACTAAAATACATGTTTAACAAGTGAAATTTAAAAAAAAAGATAAAAAAATATCACTCATTCACTTCTCACCTTAAAATTGATTTATAGAACCTTCTGTTTAAAAGAAATATAGATATAAAAATGTGTAAAGCCTACATTCTTTTACGTGTTTTAGGTCCAACCAGGGAAACTAATATATTGTCCTAGTGCACGTAACAATCATCTATGTACTAAAAAACAGGTTCGAGCCTCACAAGAATTTAAATGATTAAATTTATGTTACTATAAGATATCACAATTTCTTAATCTAACATAGGAGTCAAACAATTCCCATTTACGTTTATGTTCATCAATTCGTTTTAAAACCTAATCAGACCCACTTCTAATATATCAAATATAATCAAATATACGATTTTATTTAGTTATTGTATGATCTTATGTTAAAGTAATTTAATGGCAGGTAGAAAAAATTTGATTAAAACTTTTCTAGCAAGAAGCTAGAAGAGACGAGTAAAAGTCAAAGTCGTGACTTATATTACACAAGTCAACTCATATTAAACCATTCATTATGGTCTGTCTGACCAAATCCGTTCTGCGTAGGAAGCAGTGGCGAAGCTTGCCCCGAAACTTTGAAGGGTCAGAAGTCACTAGTTTCGGGGGTCGAAACCTTATATACCAAAAAACCCGGGGGGGGGGGGGGGGGGGCGGCCGCCCCTCCCCGCCCTTTAATAGTTGCGCCCCTGGTAGCAAGAAGCTTTAAAGGAGGAAAACCTTAAAGCTGAAACCATGCATCGTGCTGATAAGCATCTCGAGCTTAGGTCTGATGGCTTACACTACTTCGCAGAGCGTGTTTGGGTCCCGTTGTTCGGTAACCTACGAGAGCTTGTGTCACACCCCGCCCAGGTCGGGGCACTTACAGTGACCAGTTGGCTCAAACTTAAAGCGGAAACGTAATCTCATTCCATAACTTGAGTATTTATTACAAGCCAGTGCGATCTAAGTACCCCCAAGCTAAACAAAGCTTAGCTATAATACGATGAACCTTCTAAGGTATTCCAACTCTCAGCTAGGAACTCCCAATTCCTTACACCATCAACCTGTGATACATGCTCGAGTAATAAAAATACGTCAGCACACAGCTGGTGAGTCACATAAACCGACTCATTAGTAAAACAACCACATAAACATTTTATTGATCAAGTATGAGCTCCATGCATGTCACCATAATCATAATCCGGACTAAGCATTATATATTCACACCTACAGCCTCAAAACCCGTAACAAGGCCTGTAAGTGTATGTCCACGCCTGGAAAATATAATGATCATTATAATATATATAACACCCTGGATGCCACACCTATGGTTCAATGCATATACATGATCAATCACCACCAAAACAGTTTTATGAGCAAGTATCAGGTTTTGAAAATAGTTTAAGTAACTCACCTGAACAGACTTCCTTCACTGCTAATTTAAGCTTCTTACCACTCCAACTGATCTAGGATTCAACATACCATATTACTAATTTAAGTCATATTATTAGTTTAAGTCTATGAACTAATTCTCTAATTCTAATAGATCCCTTGCATAACTGCTAGCACGGTGCACTACTATTACAATACAGAAATATTAGGGCTTATCACTACTAGAAAAACACCATTCCTTGACATTCATTTTATGACATAAACTAATTTAATGACATAAAAAAGTGTATGTCATAAAAAAAGTGTCATCTTTGATTAAAACTAATAAATTCTTGACGTTTTTTCTCTGCATGTCAAGAATTTTCCGTCACAAATTTAAAAAACATGACACTAAAGGAACTTGCGTGTCATTATTTTCCGTCACCAAAATCTTAAATCCTCCCGCGCACTTCCACCTGATACCTAGCTCCCTCTCTCCCCTAACAAGAACACCAACAAAGTCACGATCTTCTTCAAAACGACAACAAAACAATCAATCAGATACTTCAAACCCTAATCCCATTTTTTAACAAAGCATCGATCTTCTTCTAAACAAAGATATCAGAACTTCAAACCCTAACCCCATTACAACGAACTTCACACCTAACCCCATTCCCCTGAAATGCTCGTCAACAAACCAACAAACTATTCGAACAACAAACCCTAACCCCATTCCCCTGATTTGCTTAAACGAAAGTTTCAAAACTGAAAAATAAACCATTCGAACAACAAACATGTATCTCCTCTTCAACAAACCATTCGAAGAATTAGGGCTGAAAAATAAAGTGTTGAAGAATTAGGGCTGAAGCAAACCATTCGAAGAATTCAAGGTCTGAAAAACATAAAGTGTAAATTCTTTTGTTCTTTTGTTTTGTTTTGTTTCTGTTAAGCTTTATTTATGGTGATTGAGTAAGGTTTAAGTTAAGGTTTTGTTTATTCTGTTTCCTCATATCAGTTGTCGCTTTTGTTTATTCTGTGTAATTAATCATTATGTAATATATATTGTATGCTTATGTGTGAAAGCAATTGAACTGAACTGATTGTTTGAATAAGCTTGAATAGTTTTATTTCTAATTGATGAAAGAAAGGTATAAGCAGCTTAAGATTGAGCTATCGGTTTTAGTACTCTGTTCTGTTCTGTTTCGTAATGAGGTATGTATGCCTGGGAACTCAGATACTGTTATTGTCGGGAATGGGGATCATTTCTGTCATCTTGCGGGAGCTATAGAAACATGAAAAATGCGAGTCGTTAGTTCGATTGGGGATGCAGATACCAACTTTAATATTAGTCTTTCTAGACGGGTTTTTATATTAATGGAGTATTTGTTCATATTCGCATCACCAATGCACGCATAATATTGATGTTTATGTTATTATTGAGTTATGTTAGGATAAGAAGATTAAGAACAATTAGTATCTATCTTTAAGTTTGATCCAGTAGTCCTGTTCAAGGGTTGAGATTACAACTTATTGTCATTCAAATGAACCATTCAGAATAATTACCGAACAATACCTTTTTCATTCCCAGGTACCTTGCCTGGAGATTGTAGTTGGGCCATATATTCTGACAAGCTGGAAATCCAGCATATTGATGCATCAAGTAATATTGTTAGTTAATATAACTGAATGAATGAAAATATAATGCTTTAAACAATTTTTAGCACACTGAATATAACTGGAAATCAAGTATATTGATGCTTTAAACACTTATCTGACATAAAAGGTAAAACCATTTGTAGGAACTCTCACCATCTAGTGTGACAAGTGAGAGTAAAAGTCTAGTACAGGATCAATCCATTTAAGAAATATGCATGCTGCAGAAACCAACTCAGGAGGCGGGCAAACGACAAAACCAAAGGTCGTAATCTTATACTTTTCTGTTTAGTTATCTCTAGTGCAAGTCGCATTTTATCTCTTAACTAAATAAGTTGACTTATCTTTATTGATCATGCAAATGCAACCACCGAAAGAAGTCCAAATAAATATTGATGCGGCCAGTATACAAAGCGTGCCTCATGCTTTTTTTTTGTGCAAAAAAGTGCGCCTCACCGAGTCACCGGTGCCTTTTGTACAAGTACAACATGCGCCTCATCTAGTTTAAAGCAATCACCTTCGCCTCATGCGTAGGCACGCTTTTTGAACCCAGAATTTAGGAGTCCATCCAATTAAACAATTTAACATGTAGATAAACTTGTAGAGGTAGATAAACTTGTAGAGGTACCAGAAAAAGGTTTATAAAACTAATCTTCTGAATTCAAGGCTCGTGCCCAACTTTTAAGAAAATATTTATAACAAGATATGAATATTGACTCAGGTTGATTGATGTATATGTAGAAGCTGATTCAAGCGTCTCTTCAGCAACAAAAGAAGTTGCAGAATATGTCTGCATATGTGCCATCATATTTACCTCAACCTGAAAAGGAAAAACTTACAGAGCAAGATCATAACCAATGGTGCCTTTATTTCTTTGTCTATCTTGCTTGGCATATCATCTGAAGTTGTATTGGGTATGATTCCAGTACTGATACCCATAATTTTGTTCTTCATCTTTTGTTTTCAGTTTTGTAATAGAGGAACCTGCAAGGCCTTAGCGTTTTATTGCTGAATAGCAGTTGAAGGTCTCAATAAAGAGGTACCTTTTGAGTTCGAGGTCAAAGAAACTAATTTGAACTTCAATTTGACTTCATTATACTCAAAATAAGCGAAATGGGCAGGTTCAGGTAAACAGTCAATCTTTTGGTACGGTTACGGTGCGAACTGGGACTGTTGCAGTAAACTGTTTGCATCTTTTTATTAATTAGTGTCTAATTTGATTACAATATTTAGTTATTCAAGTGTTACCTGAGTTATTTGATTATAATGATTTAGCATTATAATACATGTTGTGACCCATGTCTTTTATTACCAGTATGTTGTACCCTTTTGACCCCTTTTCTTTATTGCTATATTTGTTTTTACACGTTTAACCCGTTCATATGTAAATTGGTAAAAATTGACTCTTATAGTAATAAATTTGGCCTCACAACCAATGTGCAACTTGTTCCTTAGAATTTATGGAGGAGTATATGATATGTGTGTGTGTATATATAGGAAGTTTTTAGAATGGACATCATAATTTTTTTGATTATATTTTCTGCAAATTGCAAGAATCGTTTTTAACAAAAGGTTTTTCCTTGCTGTAAAAGGTACACTTCTGTGCTTGATTATTGAGCAGAAAGAGGCTATTCAGGATATTTGACATTTTGACTTCAACAAAGAGGTACCTTTTTTTTGAAAAAAAAACTGAATAATTATCAGCCTGTTGGTCTAAATTGGTTACATTTACTAATTAGTGTCTTATGGTTGCAAAAATGGTTATTTAAGTGTTAATGGAGTCATTTGATTAAAATGATGTAGGAGGTGCTAAATGGAGTCATTTGATTAAAATGATGTAGGAGGTGCTAAGCACTAAAAATATTCTTTGGACCCATTTGACCATGTCTTTTATATCCTTTTTTTTGACTCATTTCACCCTTATTGTTCATTGTTCTATTTGATTTTATATGTTTGACCCATTAATAAGTTTGTTTAAATTGACACTTATAGCAATCCTGGTTTAGAAGTGCGCGCATAATGCGCGATGCACCTGATGTGGTGTCACACCCCAACCCGAACAGGTTGAAATGTCACTATTACAGATATCAAAACCAAACACAATCCATTCAAAAGAACCCAAAAGACAACCGAGAGTCTTAAATCAAACCAAATAGAATCCTAAGTCTTAATTTATTTAAAACTGAAATAAACGAAAAATGAGAGTTTAATTATTCTTGAACTTCATTACTCTCTCACTCATCCCTGATTCCCCAGATTACCTGCGAACACATAAGAAAAACAAAACAAAGAAAATACGGCTGAGCCAAAGGTTGCTCAGTAACGGAGAAATCAACAGTACAAGTAAAGCCGGACGTACAATACTACGAAAAGGTACCGAAGCTAAACCGAAATAAAAGTTGAAACTGAAAACAGATACTGACACGAATCGAATCTCAAAACTTATATCAGATATATCTCAACACAAAACATATCATATACTAAAATACGTGACTATACAAGCCAATAAATAAGTCACGTAATGTAGAAGCACCCACGAGCCTAAACAGAGGGGTACATAGATAGCTAGTCCATGCACCTATGAGATGGTGCGTGTGGCGTACGCACATTCATCTCCAGAAAAACAGAAACATATATCAGAAGTCAGAATCAGATCTAGGATATATCCATACGCCTCTAAGGGACCATGTTAAAGACGCCGTGATTTTTATTACGCACTGTCACGGAAAGTGTTCATGTCGCTGACGCCCCAACGACAAGTCAGAAACAGAATGCTCGGGTGACAGAGTACAAAAGCCATATCATATTTAAAAATACTAGCACAAGTCTAAAGGGAACATGCAACAATGATTACAAAATTAAGGTATATTGCATGCTGTCAAAATCAAATCAAATCAAATGGAACATATGAATTCAACAAAATCCGCACTACAAAGTAACGGACCGGAGTTTTATATATATAACAAAAATACTATGAAGAGAAGGAAACGGAATCCGTACCTTAGCAAAGCAAAAGCAAAAAAAACAGGATCGTCTTCAACGCATACGCGAACCTATATTTTCATTGTTATCGAAATTAACTTTACAAAACCTTAAGTTGTTTATGTGATTCGCTGAATTCCGGCGACAGAAGGTATTAGTATTTTTTTTTTTATCAACTAATTTGATGGTGTATTATAAATAACATGAAATAGCTTCACTCCGAATTCATGTACTTAGCTCATTTAATATTTTCATCATGAAGTCAAATATATACTAGGCCACCCAACAACTGTTCTATTAATTTGTTAATGGAATTACACCATCTCAACTTAGTTGATCCTATATTTATTCACACGCATTTTGAAAATAAATTCAGTTATTAAGATTTGTATAATATTGACAACCACATATACCCTACATAATTTTTAATGAGGAAGTCGAATACATACTGAATGTTTAAAGAGAGCTATTGTTCTTAATCTTAACAAGCAAAAAGAATACATGTAGCTTAACATTTGCTCTAAATGATCTACTTCTATCAAGCGAATCCAAACCAGTTTACTTCTAAAAATGAAAATTAAAGGTTTTATAAAAGAAAACTGGTAGGAAACTATAGAAAATTATATAACGTCAACAATTTAAGAATAACCATTGTAAATGTGGCAATAAGTGCATGATGGTTTCAAAAATATAATCCCATTCCTACATCCCATCTTTATGAAAATAGATTAAATGGTCAAAACCCACAAAAATATTTGAAATCATATGGTGTGTTTCATATTTACTTAAAGAAAGCTATGGACCATTCGACTAATCGGACAGAGAGGATTCGTCTTTATAACATGTGTTCTCAATTTCTTAATGCCACATAAACACAAGGAATTTAGCAACCAACAGTATAGTCAACTTAGATGTTATATACATAGCAATATTAGTGTTTCTCTTTGTTTATTATTATTTTTTTTTAAACTGGTTCGAGCCAAGTAGGATACTAAAAAAACTAAATAATTAAAATCAAAAACCAACAGCGCAACCCAACCGATTTACATAACGCCGAAACACGGTGGCCGGAAAATCAATCGGTTCATGTCTAACTTTAATCAAATAATAATCAGAGGCTTAAATCTTTACCTCACGAACAAGAACGAAAAGAATGAATCAAGTGGCGAAGCCGGTTCAGAAATTCGATCTTCAGGTCACGACTAGTCAAGAACGATCACAGTGGCTGGTCCACGGCGGATGACGGAACTATTGGTACGCAAAGGAAACTATTTTTGAGTTTAAGGTCTGAATTGTTTATATAGGATGATGCGGTTGGTTAGTTTCGAAAAAACTGAGATTCAAAATTTGAGTTTGAAATTGGACGTTCGGAGCAGACGAGTTTTATGGAAACATTTGAAAGTAACATATTCTTTATCCTTTTCTTTAAAATGGTTTGAAGTCAACGAAGCTTAATTAACTCAGTAGAGTCAGTCTTCTAATTTCGAAATTTGAATTTGAAAGTCATTAGCAACAATCATATGTGCATGAATTTTATATTATATTTGATATGTATATCTCCTTACTTTCAGTGGATATAAATTACTATACCATACAATAATTAGACTTTTTATTGTCATTTTATATTTTCTTTTTTCGAAAGAAAAAAAAAATAAGAATTAATGAATAAAATGTTCTGTATTAGGAGTTAGTCATTTAATCGGTTATATGATGTAATACATTAATTTAAGACCTTACACAATAAATCGAAACTTATTATGCTAGGGTTTTGAAATTTTTCGGGTATTACATGTGGTGAGGAAAACGTATTGGCTCTTGGAATGAAAACACATCGTAGCACCTCATGCCAGTTTCCCTCACAAGCTAATGTGCAGCTTGTTTTTTAGAATTTGAATGCTTGCTTTATCTTTTAGAGTATGTTGACCTTTGCTTCTATATTTATTATAGTTTTATTTAAAATCCTTATAGTATTCATTTCTTTACTCAACTTGAAGATTGTATCCGACTACAACCGTGCATGATGTTATGTTCTTGTTCTGTACATTGAGTTGCTCTTATTCCATGCCTTAGATACATTTGTTTTGTTCTAGCGATCAGGGGCGGACCCAGGGCAGTTCAAGGTGGGCGGGCGCCCCCCTTGAAAAGAAAATTTTTAGTCTTATATATGTGCATTGATCCCATCCGCACCCCTTGAAAATTTTCAATCGCACCCCTTGGACTTGGACTTTTGATGTCTAGAGGATAAAAGTGGTGATGTGGAAAAATATTCCGGCAATCACACGGCTGAGGAAGCGGAGCTGCAGAATGGAACCTCCTAAAAGCAAGAGAAAGAAGATGACCAAACTTAAATATACTATATATTTTATTACTTTATTAATTTTCTTTTGTACTATTCAAGAAGGTTACAGCACATTGTGTCACGTGCTTCTCACTACCATTTTATTCTAAATTATAATAAAATTTTGCTAAACCTGAATATTCTAATATTATATAATTTTTTTGGTTTGTTAAATTAATAATATTTAAGTTATATAGCTGTATTAAATTGTTATATATGACTTTTGGTCGAAAATAATCGCAAAAAAATAGTCAAACTATTGAGTGGATAATACGAGTAACAAACAATTAATTTTAGTTTTTAAGACTATCCGGAGTGGTGAGGGGGATGAAGCGTCATGTGGCACTTGTGGGACCCATGTGAGGGGAAAAATTGTGAAGAGTGGGAGGGAAGAGGGGGGGGGGGGGGGGGTAAAGGAAATAATATTATATTGTGTGATGTTCCCGCCCTTGAAGCCCTCCTCCTTCAAGCCCCTCTCCACGCCACCCTCGGGGTGATGTTCTCGCCCTTGAAGCCCTCCACGCCAAACTCCCTGCCCCCCACTCCAGATCCCCTAAGAGCATTTGAATTTCAATCATATTAGACAACCAGTGTATTGTAATATGTGGGACGTTAAACGTGACATGTTAACTTGTGTTGCATACTACTTGCTTCTTTTGTTAACGACGTTATAAAGAGATTATTTATTACTATGCTAACGAGATGTTAAAAGACTATATAATTTTCTCCTTTTTTTAAACAAAAAACAACTAAATATTTGGTTAGGCTAAGTTAATGAGATTAAACTATTTCCTTGAGGTTAGGCGGAGTGAAATAGAGAAAAACATGGTGTGGCGTATATGTGAAGTTGAGGAGTTAATTTATACCCTAAGGCCTTAAGTACAATAGGCGATAATGTTTATTTATTGTTGTTTATTCTGTTCATTCAAGGTAAGTTACTTGGAAATGGATATGTATAAATAGTTGTTTTTGGTTGCATTGTATACCGGTATTTAATTGTTATTGTTTGCTTTCAATTAATATAAAGAGCCGAAGCATTGTGTTCAAGGCATGGCGTTTTGTTTCTTTTAGAGTTTGTAACCCGCTATCATGATTTCACAAAAAAAAAAACATTGGCTAATCTATAAGCAAACAAGCAGCTAACCCGACCCGACCCGAATTGGATCGACTTTTTTTTAGTATATGGGAGACAACCGACTACCAAAAATTTTCGCCACCCCATGAAAAATTTTTCTGGGTCCGCCACTGCTAGCGATGTTCTTTTTAGCTCTTAAGGATAACAATAAATGGCATATCATGCGACTAAAAGAATTACAAATTTCAACAAACAATATCAATGATTCATCACTGGATTATTACACAAAGATTAGCATGAATTTATTAATTTTATTGTTGTCTCAGGTTGGGGGAGGAGCGGATCATTACGGGGATGAGGACATGGATGTCGTACGCGAAGAATGTTAGGCTATGCCGCGACATTTATTTTCAAATGATCAAAACTTGTTTGAAGGCAATGTAATGTCGATACAATAGATTTTTCTAAACATTAAACGTTATCTCGGATTAGTTTGTAATTAGATAAATATGAATTATATAATGAAATGATGTTTTTGTTATTGGTTTGCTAATTATTTTGCATATAATAAAATGACAATAAATCCAGGAGGGTAAATATGTAATTTTACAGGGTTTTTTTTAGATTAAAAAATTATGACACGCAAAGAACGTCATAAAATTATGTCATAAAATGTGTCGCTAAAAACTGTCATAAAAATGTGTGTCATTAAAAAGTGTCATAACGCGTGTCAATAAATGCTGTCATAAATGTGTGTCATAAACAGATGACACGCGAAAATATGTCATGTTAAATTTATGACACCGCCATCCTTGACATTCTTTTTCCTGTCATCAGACCCCTTTCTTGACACGCAATGCGTGTCAAGAAAGGGCTTTTTTCTAGTAGTGTATCCATGCCCAGTATTTAATAATTCATGATTTATCTTAATCATTTATAAGAGTGGTCATACAATACCACAATCTAGTTGTGCACGTACTATACATATTATGCCAAGGTCCTATGCTCTACTGACGGGTAGTTCTCCAAAAATTCTTAGATTATTATATTATTAAAGAATTAAGCGTGTATATTTTTGTTACTACCGGTCTCCCCTGCTTTCTAAATTATCCCAATAAAATCATGTTTAATTAATATCTAGTATTATTATTATCATTGTTAATAGAATATAAGAAACTTGAAATAAGAATTTAAAAGGATAGAGAAAGTCTCGTACCTTAAGTGTTTTCAAAAAGAGGAGAATTGAACTGTGAAGTAAATGGAATCATATATGTTGTTTTTATAGCAAAGTTACCGACTTAATTTACGACTATGCCAACTTCGTTGGCAAGTTAATTTGACTTTTATTAATATTATTCCATCACACCCCTATGCACACACGTTCACTTCTTTTATTTTTTTATTAAATTTATTATTAGTATATTATATGTAATATTATTAGATTATTAATTAATACTATTAGTAATCGTTATTATATAATACTAGTTACTCGCCTAGATCTCATATTTCAAATAATCATGCTATCCGTCACTCACTCGTTAACTAATTTTAATTACACGAGTATCCATCTCACATGTTATTGGTTCGTTTTACCAATAAATGACCCGTTTCATTTACTAATAAATATGAACCAAAACATTTTATTTATATAACAAAAACGGGATGTTACAAATATACCCCCCTTAAATTAGGTTTCGTCCTCGAAACCTGTCAACTTTAAACAAATGAGGTGAAGATATCTCGTCTCGTCATCACTTCCTATGTAATATTTTATCATTTCTATGTTCCAATATTCTAATATTTGTTTTATCGCTTAATGACATCACTGCTTTATCGGTTGTTTCGTATAAGTTCACATGTCTAGATAGATTGTCGCATACTTCAGACCAGAAGATGGGCGTTCTACATTTTTTTTTCCCATGTAAGGATTAATATGGTCTTGCCATACTATTGGCGTGGTAGCTATTATATTATTATTATACGAAGGTTTGATTAATGCTAGATGATCGTCCTTACTACTACTAAAGTCTATTATGTACACACGTAATATACCTTCTAAGGCTTGATTGGTACATTCATTTTGACCGTTAGTCCGGGTGTCATATGCACTACTCAAATATAGTTGAGTTCCCAACTTTTTCTAGAAACCTTTCCCGAATCTTAAGGAAAATAAATCTCTCTCTTGAATGTCTATTTGGTATAAAACTCGACTTACATTTCATTTATCCTCAAGGATAGGCAAAGTATGTAGATTTGGCGAACCTTTCAATTATTACCTAATTTGTGCCCATGACTCGATCTCGTAAGATTAAAAACAAAGTCCATTATATCATTTCCTGTTTCCTTCATGCGATTTCAGGTTCCTATATGTAGTCAAATGGTTTCAGATGCTATACCTTGACTTTCAGGTAGGTAAGGTATTTCTCTACTCAATAATCATTTCTTAAATCCTACATTTTATTGATATAGGGTATACGGTGAATTTTGACTTATGAGCTCCCTCTAGTATTGTATCCCATAACCAGCCAAAACTAAGAATCTCATATTCAATTAACGAAACTTAATATACTATCATTCATAGATCTCAATAATATGGGCTACCAACCATTGCTTCCTTCTTGATATGGTTTTCCATTAAGGCCTATCATCGCAAGTCTTAGTTTGGTATAAGAGAGTTACCTTAACACCACTTTTAGATGCATGAAGTATATTATCAGTTGGGCTCTTTCTTTTCTAGTGAATGTATCCCTGGCGCGTTTGTCTTAAAACTAAATTAATGAGATCTACGGATACTACAAATATATGTCTTATGGCATTACTAACAACTCATAATAATCGTATCGTCCTAACGTTCTGGGTATGGGTACCAACCGCTACATTTTCATAAATTTATCTTCCATTAGCAATTTAAGGATCACACATATATGTCCTTCGTGTATTTTCTCACTTAGAGTAGATGAGACAATTATGAATGGATTGAGGTATAGTTTACATATTTGGTTCGTCAGAACCATAAAAGTTCCTGGTGTGTTGGTGACTTCGAAAGGCATCACTTGTAAGGACCATGTCTTGTACTCAAATCAATCTTAGGTATGTCTTCTGCTTGTACCTTCAGCCGATGATATCCTGACCTAATATCTATTTTCGAGAACTAGCAGGCACCTTATAGTTGATAAAAATCACAGATTGTGAGGAATAGGTATTGATTCTTTATTGTGATCTTATTCAGGTTCTTAATCAAATATACACCCTTAATGAGCCGCCTTTATTCTTGACAAGAACCCATGGCGACGTGCTAGGATATACAAGTCCCTTGTCTAATAACTTCTACATTTGGTTTCATAATCTCTTAATTTAAGTTGGAACGAGGCGATACATAGCTTTAGAAATAAGTGTTGCCTCTAGGATTAAGTTGATTTTTAAATCCAAAGCCTAGAAAGATCTATAGGGAATACTTCATGAAACTTGACCCCCAGTGTCACATCTTCTAAATTCTTATCTCCATAGTCGA
>JAUTDX010001683.1:0-74060 GCA_030844895.1 Ambrosia x helenae | reverse complement strand
TTTAATGTTCGAATGAATAAAACGTATCTCTTGTTAATGAGATATTATTGTTAATAGATTAAGATCGTTTATGCGAATTATATATTTTATTATCATTAATATTGTTTTAATATTCTAGAAAGTAACGGGACGTTACAGAATCGAAGTTGAATTCTTAATAATCGAATCGAATTCTTGGTAATCGAATCGAACTAAGATGAATTTCGAATTTTTTGAATCCAAATCAAATTTTGAACACCCTAGTTGAAGGGACGCAAGCAACAATGGAGCAAAGAATACAAAAACAGTACCATGTTGCGTTCCAAGAATATACATAACGCGTTGAAGGCGGATTTGGTCGAGGAAGCATGGGCGATTCGCCTGATTCAAAACAAAGAAGAAGAGGAATTTGTATTTTTTTTTAGTATTTGTAATTTTTATTTTTAGTATTTGTATAGTATTGGTAATTTTTTTATTAATGAAATATTATTTAGTATTTAAATTTGTTATTTAAATAAAAAAACAATAATTAAGCAATGATTACCAAATCATTTATAAAACCCCATGGAGGCCCTTCCCACTACACCCCTATTTTCCCATAAAGCCCCATGGAGCCCATTCTATTACTTTATAATATTTTATTCCTCATAAAGCCCCATGGAGCCCCCCTCCCCCCCACTACACATGCCCTAAATATTAAATTCTTCGAAACTCTGAACTATCAGATGTCGCTTGTTGCCTATAGCTCCACTTGTTTTTTTTAACAGCAGACACACTTCATAGTTATATATAAAGCGCCTGCAAGAAACTGGGAAGAACAAATACAAACACCAAAATACGAAAACAGACTACAGTAAGTTACCAACATTGAACTCAACCCAGACGACCCAACTACAACTGGGAGATTTGGCGTGATGTATTATCCGAAGATATGCGTCTTCTTTTATCAAATCAACCATGACTTGAATCGGAATGAACTTATCTTCAAATTCTTCCGCGTTTCTCGCCATCCATATTCTCCAAGTAGTTGCTAAAATAACCGTGTAAACAAGCTTCCTCCATTTTTTCGAACCCGGCGACTTCAACAAAAACTCGATCTAGCCGCAAAACTGAAAGGCGTCCGGAAGGCCATGGAATTTTAACCCATACCAGCACTTGCCTCCACACTGCATGAGCCCATAAACAACCCAAAGAACAACATGACTATAATCTTCTCCGTGTACCCCACACCTTGCGCAAACAGGATCCACCAGATGAATACCCCGGTTTTGTAATTCATTCTTAGTAGCCACATTACCCGAGACAACCTCCAAAGAAGATAGTTTACCTTCAAAGGTGCCCATAAGCTCCACCAAAAGTCCTTGACATCCGCCCCGGGTTAGAAGAAAATGAAGCAATATCGAACCTGATTCCTTTAACAGAAAACATAACATCGTCTTTATTCTCCAACTTCACTCATCCGGTTTGTCGTATAACATTACCTGCTGAATCATCTCTGAAGCTATATTAAATTATTCAACCTCATCCGGAGAGCTTGGTGTAGACCCGAAGCTCCAAACCCATTTGTTTCCTTGATCCGATTTAGAGAAACATTCCGAGACTTTGAAGAATTTGAAAAATCTATTCTCATAGTGGACATTATTATAAAAAATGGGTTAAGATCAAATACACAAGACACTTTTTCTAGGAAGAGTGAAAAGGATTGTGGTCCATTGATCTTATATTTGAAGGGTTAAGATTAGTTTCTTGGAAAAAAAAATAATAAATTAGAGGAAATGCATAAAAGGAAAACCACATTTGTTAGACTTTCTCTCTCCACATGCAATGCACTTGTCAATTCCGTCTATCATTTTAAAATGTCTATAACTTTTTCATACGATATTCTTGTTTAAAAAATTCATCATATTAACGAGCGTTTTTTATCTTTAACATGTGTACCACATTGCTAGATTAAATTGAAAAAAAAAATCCTGTTAAATGGGTTTTCTTCTTCATTGTATCTTCTGCTCGTTCATTGTGTTATAGTATGCACGTATGCTTTATAAATATGTTATTTATGTTTTTTTTACTCAATACATGATTTAACTTTGTCCATGTGTTTTTAGTATGCTTTCCATTGTGCTTTACTCAAATGGATTTTGTATTTATGGTGTATATTGTGTTTTATTATGTTGTTCATTGTGTTTAACTCTAGTATTCATTGTGTTTTAGTCTTCTGTTCATTGTGTCTTTAGAATATCGTCCATTGTGTTTTATTAGACTGTTCATTGTGTTTTATACCCTATTGTTCATTGCATATTTAATTGGTACTCATTGTGTTTTACGTTATCTCCATTGTGTCTTACGTAACTGGGCTTTTGACTTTTTTTTAAATTTACCTACGTGCATTTACATAGGTGTAAGTAAAACGACGTTACAGCATGTTAGACCACATTTACACCACTTTTGTACTTAGTAATTTTTTTTACACTAATGTAATTTTCGTATACGGTTTTATATTTTCAATTTTTCTATTTTCCTTTAACATTAAGATAAATTTAATATATTTTAGAAATTTTTTTTAGAAAAACTCGTATGTGAGGTCGGAGTTCCCATAGTTCTTGCAATAAGAGGAGTTCTCATTTGATCCAATCAATATATATTATATATAATATATATATATATATATATAGGTTTAGGATCCTGTACAAAGTACATTTTTCGTGAGAAGTGTGAGAAGGACTAAGAATTGACATGTAGACATCATGTTTTGGATTTAGGAATGATGTTTTAGATTGTTTTAACTTGAAAAACACCAAACACAACAATCTAAAACACAATACAATGTATTATAGTCATTAAAATTAAAAACAGCTAAAACACACTAATTAACGCTTAAAACACACTGCTAATGTTCTTAGCATGGTGTTTTAAGTTTTAAGCCTAAAAATACATTGTTTTTGGTTTTTAATTGTTATGTTTGGTATTTTTATAAGCAAAACAATCCAAAACATCACGACTAAGTTCAAAAAATGATGCCTAAGTATCAATTTTTAATACTTCTCACACTTCTCACAAAAAAAATCACTTTGTACACGATCTTGACCCTATATATATATATATATATAGGGGAGGGTTATCTTGAGAACGCTAAATATCGCGAAAACCGTGAGAACAAATGAGAAAACCAATCAAAATCATTTTTTTTCAATACAAACCTAATTATAATCAAAATAAAACATTAAAAAACGAATTTTCTTTCCAAATAATTTATCTTTTCTTGCAAAAAAACTTTCAAATTAACTTTTTTAAACATGTGTAAATGAAACAGTTTACACATGTATAAACAGTAAATTTACACATGTGTAAAAACAATTTATTTCCGTATACGTTTAAGTTTTTAAGCGTAAATTTTGTCTTTGGATTGTATTTTAGTAATAAAGTTAAGTGTAAAAAAGAAAATTTTGATTTGAATGGTTTAGATGGCGTTCTCACGGTTCGCACGAAATATAGGTGTTCTCAAATTAACTTTCCCATATATATATATATATATATATATATATATATATATATATAGGGTAGGGATCATACGAGAACCAACTTTAGGGAGAGAACTAAAGAACCAGTGTGAACAGGGGGCATTATTGTAAATATGTTAAAGACATAAGAAAAAGGAAACAAACAAATATGTAAACATTCATCTTCTTCACCCCTTTATGAGCCAAACCCTAGATTTCTTCATCTTCACCATCAATCAACCCCTGCAACCACCGCATCTAACCACCAAATCATCACCGCACCACCACCAAATCCTATTCTTTGATTAGGTTAACGAGATCTTCATCAAACTTGACAGATACGAGTGCATCTAACCACCAAATAATCACGTCTTGAACCACGATACTCCTTTCTGTAATCGAGTCTCTGCTAATCAGTGGCCCGTTCAGTTCTAGCAGGCCGATGCTGGTTGTCATCTGTTAATCATATCAGTCATCAGTGGCTCGTTCTGTTCAAGACGTTTAATCAGCCTGTTTCTGATTTTGAAGCTGAGTTCTTCGCTGCTCAACTCATAAAGTGAAAGGTTGTTTTATTATTATTATTATTATTTTCACCTTTTTTTTCACTTAAGAAGAAATTTTTATTCCAGCTTCTTTTGTAGGGATTATGTTTCAAGATATAACAAATCTGATATTGGATCCTAAGGTTGTTGATCGTTATAGAGACATGTATCACTTCAAGAAGATGTAAGATAAATTATGAAAAAAAAGATGTCAACACTGTATATATTTTTTAGATTAAAATATTGTTGACTAAGCAATTTTGGCTTGATATTGTAGAGACAGAATGTCGTTAGCAGCTAATAATCTTCGTATTTTTTTAGACTAAAATATTAAATAATTTAAATGTGGGCCATTTTTTAAAAATGTGTTATTTCTTGATATTTACATGTGAATTGAGAATGTTAATGCACATGTGCATAACGTAGTTGCTGCTGATAAAAGTAATGCTAACGCACACGCGCATTTATACTAATATCATTACGGTCATCCATTCTAACGCACATGTACATATGTTATGTGGTATTGAAAAAAGTAACGTTAATGCACATATGCATTAAGATTGAAATTTTGGTTTTCTTATGTGTTGTTTATTGTTTATAGTTAAAGAATGGGAAGGAAATCGAATGAGGTAACTTTTGTGTTATTATCGAGGGAGAAAGGGTCAAAAAAAGTTGCGAGATGCGATTTAGGATGATGACATAATCGTTGATCAGGAAGTGAAAAAAGGTCGCTATTATTTATTTAAGCAATTTAGGTATATATGCACATGTGCATGTATGCATATGCACATGTGCATATATGTATATTTTTTATATTAACTAATAAATATTAATTGTTAGTTGTTTACACAAACGAACAATGTGATAAATTTGAGAAGTATACGATGTTCAGGTTGACAGATGAAAAAACAAGGGAGATGTTAGATGAAGGATCAACGAAGTGTGAAGGGTGTTGAAAGAAGATAAGTAAAAGGGGAAGAAGATGAGAATAGACAAACAAGCAATAGAAGGGGACTGTTAGTGGACATGAGATTGTGAGATAATTAGAAGTTTGTAGGTAGGTGGTTAGTGGTAACATAGTTGGTTTGTAATATGGATATTTTTTTTGTGTGTTATCATTTGTGTTATTGAGTTAACGCGTTTGGTAGAAACTAGATGTAGTTGTATGATAAAAACAAATTGGTATAAAAGTTGGGTTATTTGAAGGATGATACATGCACATATGTATATTTTGGGTGGCCTTATATGGTGGTTGATAGGTTGATTATGTTTGTAATTATTATTTTTAGCGTATGTAAATTGGTATGATAATGAAATTGACATATGCACATGTGCATGATTATAATTAAACCCCCACCACCCAAGAACATAAACCCACCACCTCACTCCCCATCCCACCATACCTAAAAAATAAGCCCAAAAGCTAAACCACTAAAAAAATCTAACTATATTAGTGAAATGCACATGTGCATGCAGTACACGTTTCTTATTTTATATTTCTTATATAGAGGTGTTTTAAGTTTATTCATGTTTGTTGTCATACACGTGTTTTATTTTCAATTTATGTTATAATATGCATGACTAAACACTTGACGAGTTGGAGTGTATGTTATATCTCACTTTGTGTCTATTTAATGATCACTGAATAGAATTTGTGACCCCTTATATATCTGTATCGCGTCCATTTAATAATCATTTAAGTATGGTAATTGACAATTCATTCAAAAGTGTGATTTAATAGTGAAATGCACATGTGCATACGGTGTATTTCTGTATATATAACAGCGAAATGCACATGTGCATCAAGGATGACGTCATATGACGTCACAACAGCAATTTTTTTTATTATTTTTCGAATTAATAATGCAAAATAATCATTTTGGTGTTTTTACTTTTTTTATTTATTTAGGTTATATAATTTTTTTTTATTTTTTGATGGAGGGGTTTTTGTAGACACCTTCATATTTACAAAAATGCCACCTGCTCACACTGGTTCTTTGGTTCTCTCCCTAAATGGTGGTTCTCAAATGATCCAAATCCTATATATATATATATATATATATATATATATAGGGAAAGTATAACTAGAAAACCTATCCCAGTTAAAGAAACTTTAGAAACTCTATACTAGGTCCATAATCAACCACGTCACTCTTTTTTATATGCCTTCTAAGGGCATTTTGGTCACACAAGTTTTACACCTGCTCATTCTGTAATGTGTCAGTTACACACAATCCCAACATCCTCAATCATCTCTCTTCCTTTTACTTACACTAGAAATTTATGGTTCTCTCTCATTTTCTTTCATTCTCTCTCTTTCTTTTATTCACCCACAACTCATACCAGAGAAATTTATGTTTCTCTCTCATTTTCTTTGTTCACCCACCACCCAATCAAGGAAAGGTAAAACACCGTTTCTATAGCTCGTTCAAAAGTGAAATGAGGTCGTGAGTGGTGGTGGTTTGGGAGTCGGAGCTGCAAAGCTCGAAGTGAGGTTGAAGACGAAAACTTTCAGATCTGTGTGTTCAACATTTTGATTTCATATGGGTTTAAAGATCGTCTTCCATCATGAAGCAAAACCGGGCACCACGAAGCAGAGGAACGAACCAAATCTGTGACGAAGCAGATGAACGAACTGGGCACAAGAAACGAGTACAGATCTTTCACGAAGCAGAGGATCGAACCAGATCTGTCACGAAGCAGAGGAACGAACCAGATCTGTCACGAAGAAGATGATGATACAAGAAACGAGTACAGATCCAGAAGAAGATAATGGTTAGAGGTTTGAGTGATTTTTTGAAGCAAAACCGGGCACCACGAAGCAGAGGGTCGGTGTTGATTTTTAATTCTGTTTGCAACATTTAACTGTAATATTGATCTCAATCTGATTTTAAGTGTTTTGGATCAGTTTTTGTGTGTTTTTGGAGGGGCTATTTAGTAAATTCATGCTTTGGATTTCATGATCTTAAGTTTTTTTTTTTACTTAGTATTCAAACGATTTCATGATCTTAAGTTTTTTTTTTTTTTTACTTTTAGTCTATTTTAGCTTTTGTTTACTTTGTTACGTTGTTGTTTTGTACTCGATCTGTTTTCGTATTATTATTATTATTATTATTATTATTATTATTAAGTAGGCATTTTTTTGGTAGGTTAACTATTACAACGATTTGATATTTTTTAGAGGATACACTTTTATGTGACATATTTGTGTAACATATTTTTGTAACTGTGTTTTAGTAATGTTACATATAATTAAGCCTTGTTCGGTTTGCTAATAAAATATGTAGATGTAATGTTTTAACTTTTACAACGATTTGATATTTTTCTTACAAATATGCACCTTAAAGATTGTTTAACTAATTTTTCATTTCTTTCACATGAAGGCAGAAGGGTTGATGAAGATGAAAAAAGGGCTTAGTTTTGGATGTTTTTTTTGTAACATTCTTAAGTTGTAAATCATATGTTGTTTTTTTTCATACAGCCATGTAACATTGTTATATTATATATTAACATTCCTAGTAACATATTGTTACATATTTATGTTAATAGATTTCTTTATAAGTTGTTACAGATTTCACATGTAAAGTATTTGTAGTTCCTATGTTTTTCAATGTTACAATGTTAAATTTATTTAGATATGTGTATAAGGGCCCCTATGTGTGTGTATATATTATGTTACAACAGGTTTCTTATACGTTGTAACAGAAAGCGTTGTAACATACAAGTTGTAGTATTTTGATACAGATACAAGTTGTTACATACATATTAGTTGTGCCCTATGTAAGAGTAACAATATTTTCTACAAAAAATAAGAAAGGAAGAAATAGCCCTATGTAAGAGTAACAATATTTTCTACATAAAATAAGAAAGGAAGAAATAGATGGATGTGACAAGAAGAGAGAGGGGGAAAAAGTAGGATATGACAAGTGATAAGAAGAGAGAGATGAGATGGTGACAAAATGTATTTTTACCCTTCTACCCTTGTTGTACTTTAAAGCATTAAAATACATATTTTTTAAAAATCAGAAAAGTGCTTTTAATATGCACCATTGATCAAGGTGGATGGATGGATAGGATGAAGTTTTCAAGGTTTCTTTAACTGGGTACTTAGTAATTTTTTTTACACCATGTTAGACCACATTTACACCACTTTTGTACTTAGTAATTTTTTTCAAGGTTTCGTTACAGCATGTTAGACCACATTTACACCACTTTTGTACTTAGTAATTTTTTTTACACTAATGTAATTTTCGTATACGGTTTTATATTTTCAATTTTTTTATTTTCCTTTAACATTAAGATAAATTTAATATATTTTAGAAATTTTTTTTTAGAAAAACTCGTATGTGAGGTCGGAGTTCCCATAGTTCTTGCAATA
This sequence comes from Ambrosia x helenae, assembly GCA_030844895.1. NCBI lineage: Eukaryota > Viridiplantae > Streptophyta > Magnoliopsida > Asterales > Asteraceae > Ambrosia > Ambrosia x helenae. The sequence goes on along the minus strand of JAUTDX010001683.1, from coordinate 65,664 downwards.
AGAGGAGTTCTCATTTGATCCAATCAATATATATATATATATATATATATATATATATATATATATATATATATATATATAGGGGAGGGTTATCTTGAGAACGCTAAATATCGCGAGAACCGTGAGAACAAATGAGAAAACCAATCAAAATCATTTTTTTTCAATACAAACCTAATTATAATCAAAATAAAACATTAAAAAACGAATTTTCTTTCCAAATAATTTATCTTTTCTTGCAAAAAAACTTTCAAATTAACTTTTTAAACATGTGTAAATGAAACAGTTTACACATGTATAAACAGTAAATTTACACATGTGTAAAAACAATTTATTTCCGTATACGTTTAAGTTTTTAAGCGTAAATTTTGTCTTTGGGATTGTATTTTAGTAATAAAGTTAAGTGTAAAAAGAAAATTTTGATTTGAATGGTTTAGATGGCGTTCTCACGGTTCGCACGAAATATAGGTGTTCTCAAATTAACTTTCCCATATATATATATATATATATATATATATATATATATAGGGTATGGTTCAAATAGGAACCAACCCTTAAGTAGGAACTATAGGAACCAATCTAAGCCATCCATCTTCAATGCCATGATTGTAATTAAGTAGAACTTTAATTAATTGTTATTTTAATAAAGGGGTATTTCAGTCTTTTGTTCAATATCATAGTTATTAGGTAATTAACATCATTCTCACAACTTACGTGATCTCATTCATCAAAACCCTAGTAAGAACATTTTAGAAAATTTATGAAGATCAAGATTTCTTATACAGGTATGTTTGTATATTCAATCTTTCACTCTATTTCTTAGTTTTTGCCGTTTTATATTCATGAATTCTTTTTTTTTTTTACGATTCTAAGAAACACGAAAACGATTTTCCAAAAATTAAGATCCAAATACGTGATTGTATAGTCTAAGATGGTATACGTTAGTGTTGGTGTATTTTTATAAAGAAAAGAAATTGAAAAGTCAATGAAACCCTAATTTTTTTAAGTCTGGTTGTTAAATGAAGAAGATGCGATGCTGATATAGTTTATTATACACTAATGTATACTATAATAGGTTGTACATTCAACATAGTTTTTATTATACGTTGGTGTAAAGTTTAAAGTTTGAAAACATTCAAGCTTAAACTGTAGTAGAGACGATACAGTAGTGTAAACATGCAAAATTATTATACACTAGTGTAAACTATACGCTGGTGTATATAATAGGCTGTGTTTGCAAAATTTAGTAGATTCGATACAGTAGTGTAAACATTCAAAATTAGTATACACTAGTGTAAACTATACGCTGGTGTATATAATAGGTTGTGTTTGCAAAATTTAGTAGAGTCGATAGAGTAGTGTAAACATTCAAAATTAGTATACACTAGTGTAAACTATACAAAAAAATTTATAAATGTGTGACACCAGTGTATTTAATGACAAAATCATATGTAGCTTATTGTTTTAATTATGTTATTTTTATAATGGTGTATAGGTTTCGGATACACAGTTATATTGACGTCATGTGAATGCACTAATGCTTGTGGTTTAAAAATTGGAGTTGGATGATTGGTTTTTGGACATGGAGATTACATGATGAGGAAGCCACGTTATTGTACCAAATGTGGACGTTTGGGATATCATGATGCTCGACACTGCCCGAATAAATAATTTGTTTTGTTTTTTCAATGAAACGCAGTTTGATCAAGTATTTCGATGTCGGATATTATGTATTTGCTTAATTCAATAAAGATAAGTTTTTTTTTAATTATAATTAATTGTGTACGAGTGCATTGTTGATCACATATATTTTGTGATATTATACATTGATATACATTGACTGATGTGCATTGTTAAAAATAGATATCACAAATATAAGATGCGTTAATGAAAACAAAAGTCGTTGATATTATACATTGGTGTACCTAGTTGATCTGTTAATGAATTATTATTCATTGATGCACTTTTACGTGATTGCTATTAATTGTAGCAGTTCTTATGCATGGTTGTACAGAGTATGACAGATTGTGAGGGTGTTTCTTGATCTTCTGTGGGATGAGACTGTGATTGAATGTTTTCATGTGTAGAATTATTATCCATAACTCGTGATTATCAAATGTAAGTCGATTTGAAATTTGGTGTATATTGAAAACTTGTAGAAATCGTTAGCGATAGAATAGAGAGGTTGATCAATAGAATGTAGGTATGATCGATAGTTTTGTTTGTTATTTGTTATGATTGAGAGATAATTAAGGAAACCTCTCTCATAATTGAAAAAAAAATCGCCAGTTATCAAAGAATAATATAACTGCCATACTTAATTAATTCAATTAAAATTAAAAGAATAATATCTAAAAGTATAATTACACAAATAACCCTATGATCAAGATGAAAAATGGATGGATGAGATTAGTTCCTACGGTTCCTAACTAGGGCCTTGGTTCCTATTTGATCTCATACCTATATATATATATATATATATATATATATATATATATATGGTTAACACGTGTTAGTTTCGCTTAACATGTGTTAGTGAAAACTTTATTAAAAAAAAACTACTTGGCGCTTTTTTAATTTTTTTGGCTCAAAATGCTTAAAATCATGTATATTACATGCCCTATTTTTTTCTAAAAAATAAATAAATTGGCAAGTCAGAGTTTACCATATAACAAGAGTTTCCACATTATCCTTACCCTATATATATATATATGTATGTATATATATATATATATAGGGTAAGGATAATGTGGAAACCCACTCTTAGAAGATAAACTCTGGAAACTCTGACTTCCCAAAAATTTTTTTTGAAAAAAATAGGGCATGTAATATACATGATTTTAAGCATTTTGAGCCAAAAAAATCAAAAAAGCGCCGACTACTTTTTTTTTAAAAAAAATAATAAAATTTCTACTAACACATGTTAAGCGAAACTAACACGTGTTAACCATTTGTTACCCGAAGACGGGTTTTTTTTTTAAAACGGCTCGGCGCTTTTTCAATTTTTTTGGCCCAAAATGCTTAAAATCATGTATATTACATACCCTAAAATTTTCATAAATAAAAAAAGTCGGGAAGTTAGAGTTTCCAAAGTTTACCATATAACAAGGGTTTCTAATATAACCTTATACTATATACATTTATATATATATATATATATATATAATATATATATATATATATTATATATATATAGGGAAAAGGGTAAAATGAGAACATGGTTGAGTTGGAAGAATAACAGGAACTCACTTTATGACCACACACTAAATTATTCAAAAAAGAATGTGTGGTTGTAAATTAAAGTATAATAAAATATTGAATAGAAATTTAAAAGTCAACATCGATGTGCTGTGATTTTTACACCAGTGTAAAACCATCATAACTTTTTTTTTCCATTTTTTTACGGCGGAGTTACCGGTTTTACGTCAGTGTGTAAATTTTTTTTAAAATAATATTGAATAGAAATTTAAAAGTCAACATTGATGTGTTGTGATTTTTACACCAGTGTAAAACCATCATAATTTTTTTTCCATTTTTTACGGCGGAGTTACCCGTTTTTACGTCAGTGTGTAATCTTTTTTTAAAATTCACATTTTACGTCGGAGTTCCCACAGTTCTTCCAACTCAACCTTGTTTTCATTTGAACCTAATCATATATATATATATATATATATATATATATATATATATATATTTACACACACACGATACTTATTTTTCAAATTCAAACACGTATATATATTAGAAAACATGTTTTTACCCGTAATCTTCCTTTATATAGATATATGTGTAATCATATCACATATTTACACATATATGTACATTATCAAAACATGTATGCACAATACTTATTTTTTAGTTTAGAAACATATGTGTATATAAATAAATAAATGAAATTGTCTTTAAAAATGTGTGGTTTAAAATAGTTCTCTCAATTTCAACCGTTTTCAATTAGGACATTGGTTCTCAAATGATTATAATCCTAATTTTAGTCCTAAAATATAAAAATAAAAGAAAAATAATTTCTTAGTGTAATTACTTTAGTAGAATAAGTACACTAAAAATACTTTTTTACATTTTTTTATTTTTCATCTATAAAACATGATTGAACAGATAAAAGAAAGCTTCTCCGTCATTTCTCATATTTAGTATGTTAAAGTCCATTTATATTTCATTTTTACCTATATATATATAATACACACTCGCACACTTTGTATGTGTAAAGGACTAGAAAAGTTATACTTGTTTAAAAGTGAGGTAATTTGTGACCTCAACTTGAATAATTTATAAATGTTTGCTTCACAAGTCCCGTATTTTATAAATTAAATTAAATTGATTTCTTCAAATTGAAAATATCATGATACCCATAGCACTTTTTATTAGGTAAATATAATCTTACAAAGTCTTATAGTTATGATGTTGATGGGTCATTATTGTTCCCCATATCTTAATGGTTAGGTATAAGTTGTTTTCCCTTATACTTATCATATGTCATTGTTCTTTTGATAGCAACAAAATGCCTAATCAAAATCTTCACTAAACAAGCCATCATATGCCCTTTTTCCCACTTCATATACATGTTGCAACCCTACTTTGTATTCCTACATGTTTATCTAATTAATTACTTTGTTGCTTATATAAAAAGGTCCTTTTGTAACCATTAACATGTTAAGTCAGATTAATCAACATCATGTGTTGTCTAAACATTTTAAAAATAACAAATTATTAATGTTATAGAATAATCAAAACTTTGTAAAGATCTTTTTACCAATTTACTTTAAATCCATATTTTCGTCACTTGTCTTGTTGGAATAAAATTTAACTTGAGTAGCATTAACATAATAACATATGATTCAAAATACAGATGGGCCTAAACCAACATCTTTGTTTACGATCTAAGCTTTCAAATTTGACACGTTATCAATCAAACACAACCCAAATCGACTGATTTTCATACATACAATTATAACCAATCTCTCTAAATCGTGTGCAAATTAAAAAGTCTTGTAACAGAATTCAGCGAATAACAGATCGACCCCGAGTCATCCTACGACCCCATGGATGCAATTTAGAGTTGTACAGTACAATGTCGTTATGCGCGCACAAACAAACGGGTTTGTTTCCATATATTATTATAACAAAAAAAATATATAAAACTTAAAGCAACTTAACACCTGCTTCCCTCAAGGAATCAATGACTGCTCTCACCTTACCATGATATCTTTGGTTTTTTTTGTAGACAACTGACACGGCTGGGATGTCATTAACGAGCAACCTCTCACCTAATATCTTCCCAATCTTAGCAGCAGCAGAAACATCTCTAGTGCTTTGTTGTGTTTTGGTCCATGCTTCCCGCAGAGCCTTTTCCTGTGAACTTGCAGCAGCTGCAACGGTTGCAGTTGGTGCATGAATCACCTGCGCACTTACAAACTGGTTCGAAAAATGCATCCTCAAGAGATATGGTTTCAGAAAGCTTGTGATTCTTTGAGCCTTAACGGGTGGAGGAATCACCATATCTGTTTATAAAAAAAGTCTGTTAAAAACATGAATAAAAATTCAATAAGACTCTTAAGTTTATGAATAAAACGATTTAAGAGGTTGTGCCCAGTAGTATGAATGAAAAGTCTAGTTCACACAAAATTACCAATTTAACACTAGAGTCTAGAACTCATCATATCTAGTCTCACATACTCTATGTTGTCAAAGAGCACCCGTGACCCAGGCAAGGCCAGGCGCAGGGAAAACACTGTGCAGCCTTCCAGGCGCTCGGGCGACAGAAACATACACAAATGGCTTAAAACCAGCCATACCTAGCCCTTAACAAGCCTAAAACCATTGTTGTCAAAAGCGAGCCAGGCGCGCGCCTAAGCGCACAGGCGCAGCTGAGGCGCAGGTAAACCACCTGGAGGTGCCACAGGCGCAGATTTGCGACTTTTTTAGGAAAAAAACAGCCTTCAGGCGAGTGCCTTGAGCCAGGCACAGGCAACGATAGGCGATGCAATTCGTGCGCCATGAAGAAGATTAAAGAAGTGACAAACCTGTTTCTTGGTTGTTTACTTGTTTTATTTCACCGGAGGCTGCTTCCACCTTCATACGCTCCTTTCTTCTATTTTCTAAGTGCGGTGCATTTTTTGTTATTGTCCGATACCCTACCCTAACTTCCTAAATGAGTTTTGTTTGGGTTTTTATTTATCTGTTGGGCTTACCTTTCTTATTTATTATGTTTTGACTTTTGTTTTTACTTGTAGGGCTTATTCTTTGATCAATTAATTGGCTTTAAAGATGTTTATTATAACTAATTGTTTTATAACTTTATCTATTGCGCTGAAATTATGTTGTATCATTTGCTAATCACTGAACTTTTCGTAGCCTTATAAATTATTAACTAGATCTTAAATGTATCTTTCTTGTATATTATCGAATAGTTAATTTTCAAAGCATAATATACTTTTTATTTTTTTTTCCCTCTAAGTGCACTTTTTTTTATCCGGGCTGACGCTTTTTTTGCGCCTTGCGCCTAGGCTCCGGGCAAGACCAATGCGGGGCCTTTGACGATATAGGTATAAAATGTATAAAATAAATATATCTGTTTATAATTTCACTTGTTAGTTGTGATGCATTGAGGTATATAATCACAAACACAAAATACGTATAAAAACAGTAAACAGCAGGAGATTTAAACACATAGAAATAATCCTAAAATCAATATATAAACATTAGGTGATTCAAACAATATGTAGATTAAAAAATAAATATATAAACAGACGGCATCATCTGTGTTTTGTGGAATCAGCGCAACAACTGCAGCGATGCGTTTTCCATCACCGCACCGTGCATATTACGCATTATGCGTGCCTGATGAGGCATATTTAAACCAAGGTACATAACAAAGGATGTTAAACATTGTTGGGATGATTTAATATCAAGTTTCAAATCGATAGATTCAATTGTTTCCACCTCCTTCCGAGAACTAATGATTTAATATCAAGTTACAAAGGATGTACTTTGTTGTTTGAAACATACCTTGTTGAATGTTGCCAAAAAAAAGGATGTTGAGTATTTAAGTACAAGCCTAGCCCTGACTAGTGGACACGTACTGGGTAGCTTATGGGCCTAATCTTTAACAAACCAGTGAAGTAATCAAGTAGGGACGAAGGCGCAGAATATCTTGCTAGAACGGACTGTGTTGCATTATTGTTCCTACCATCTTATACATGCTACTCTTCACAGAAATTGATGCGTTAAAAACACCCCCAATCTAAAAATATGTGCAATTTTCATCCAGGCATTTGATCAATCAGTTGGCCCAATAAATTAGTTAACCGCAAGTTTCAAATAATAAAACTACAAGCCATCTCGCTAGCATGGGCTGGGTTGCATCATTGATCTTGTTAAGTTACGCATACTACTGTATCTGTACAGCAATTGATGTGTAAAACAACATCCAAATTTAGGCAGTTCGTCGAACAGTTAGCCCAACAGTTAACTAGTTCACCACACTTCCTTATGAAGAAAGTACAAGATATCTCACTAGAATGGGCTGTGTTGCATCATTATTCTAATTATGTTATGCATGATACGCTATCTTTACAGCAATTAAAGTGTACAAAGACATCCAAATCTAAACTAATTTGTGTTTTTCAATCAGGCATTTCGTCGAACAGTTGGCCGACAGTTAACTTAGCTCACCACAAACCCATACCAAAACAATAAAAGAAACATATTTCCAACATATAATCAACAGTTACGTTTTGTAGATTATTATTTGACACGGAATATGAATATTTGCCATCAAAGGTTTTTACTTTCTTCCGAAACATGAAAACTAAGCATGAATATATGTATGACAATCAATAAATCCATAGTCACACTTTACATAAAAGAATGAAAGATTTTTTAAAAACAGTTTGATACCTGAACAAGTGCCGCTATAGTCAAATCGCCGATTAGGGGTGAATCAAAGACGAGAGTTGCAGCAATAAGAGCAATTTGGGTGGTTTAGTCCACAACATGGGTTCGTGAAACCCAAATACAATTTGCATTGGCACACCAAGGCCCAGGCCCAGGCCCAATTAAAACACAATTTGTGTGTAACGTCTTTCAAATTACTTGTAAACTTTATTATTGTAAGAGAGAACTACACAGATAGTCTCTATGGTTTATATGAAGTAACATCTTAGAGTACTAACTTTATTTTTTAATATACTAAGGGTTTATGGTTTCAGTTTTGTAACATGTTGGGGTACTAAGGCTAACTCCGTTAGTTTTTCCAGTTAAGTTTTGATCAAACGGCTAAAATGCCCAAGAAAACTAGATGAGACATTCTTGTAATTAACTCTATTTGATTTACAAGGATACTTTTTGCAATTTATTAAAATTAGAATTATCTATTAATATTATTAAATTTAAAAATTTAGATTTTTAATAATATTCTAAATTAAATAATTATACTCTACACATTTTAATATATTTTTTTATAAAATAATACTTTTATCTATATAAACCACCGCCGATAAGCCTAATTAGTATCTACCATCAAGCATCACATCAACTCTCATCTCCATCGCAATTGCCACCATGCGTAATCTATATTTGACAAGGTCGTCTATATTTTTTTAATATATACAATTATCTATAAATGTTATTAAAACTTAGAAAATGTAAATTGTAAAAATATACAAAATTAAATAATTATAATATATTCGTTTTAGTATATATTTTTTATAAACAATACTTGTATCCATGTAAACCATCACCAAGCCTTATTCGTATTTGCCATTAAGCACCACGTATACTCTCATCTCCATTGCCATTGTTGTCATGCGTTATCTATATTTGACAAGGTCGTCTATGTTTTTAATACATAGAATTATTGATTAATATTATTTTAAAACTTTAAATTATATAAATGTATTAAATAATTATACTCTATGTGCATTAATAAAATTAATAGCTAATTCTACATCAAGCAACACATCAACTCTGTGCGTTTTAAATATAGATAACGCATGGCCGCAATGGCGGTGGAGATGAGAGATGACGTGCATGGTGCTTGATGACAGATACGAGTTACGCTTATCGACATTGGTTTATATGGAGAAAATTATTGTTATATAAAAGATAAATACTAAAACGCAAAAATTATAATTATTTAATTTAATATATTTTTGTAACTACAAATTTTTATGTTATAATAATATTAATAGAGTTACACTTGTCGACGTTGGTTTATATGGAAAAAATTATTGTTATATAAAAGATAAATACTAAAACGCAAAAATTATAATTATTTAATTTAATATATTTTTATAACTACAAATTTTTATGTTCTAATAATATTAATAGATAATTCTAGTTTCAATAAAGTGCAAAAAAATATCATTGTAATCAAATAGAGTTAATTACAATAATATCTAGTTATAATATGGCATTTTAGTCATTTTATGAAAACTTAACTAGAAAAACTAACGAAGTTGGCCTTAGTACCCCAACATGTTACAAAACTGAAACCATAAACCCTTAACATGTTAAAAAATAAAGTTAGTACCCTAACATGTTACTTCTTATAAACCACAGGGACTATCCATGTAGTTCTCTCTTATTGTAAACTCATGTATTATATTAAAAATCGAAACATGAAGAGATACGGGCTTAAATCCATGTGCAGATTAGGATAGGCCCATTCCTAAGAAAGTCCGAAGACAATCAGCAAGGAAGAAAACAACCCGCATGGGATCACACGCGGGGGGAGTACGTGTATGCGCACAAAAACACGGGTGTAGCAGTAAGCGCACCTTCAACTTCGACAAGTTTGCGCGGGAAGTCTCGCGTAAGCCAAGAAGACCAAAAAGTACAAAAAGGACGATCATGTGCGAACCAATCAAAGCCAAGGGACGTGTGATGAAGTCTCACAAAGAAGGAGGCATGTGTCCAGCCAATTAGCGTCTACCAATTGTGTCTACAAACAAGAAGTAATTTTTAGCAGTTACGTTCCTACTTCGTTTTCTCCTTTCAGGTCGACGTTCATCTCTATGCCTTAGGTCTTTGGCGATGGATACTTCATGTAAACTCATCGGTTTAATCATCCTTGACTGAAAGTTAAACTAGTGTTTTTTTCGGAACCATTAAAAAAAGTTGTTATCATTAAAGTGCTTAAAAAGAAAACAATCAATTTTTTAAAATATGTAGCATCTTAAAAAGTCAATTTGTATTTAATTAAATATAAAGAAGTTAAAAACAAATATAAAAATGTAAAAGAAAAGGGCAAGTACTGTTTTGTAAGGTGGATTAAACTTGAAAGAATAAAAAATGTAACATATTTGAAAAAGAATTTTGAAAATTACTATAACCTGGCCAGGGGACTCAACTTTCCAGATTCGCTTAGTGTTACATCTATCAACTGACTGAGCTTCCTTAGCTGACTCGGCTTTCGGCGCTGAGTTTCAAGACAAAGTGAGTTACAAGACTCTGGGACTAAGAAGTTTCTCTTCATCACGGAGCGCATTCGTCTATCGATCTTAGTCTTAGAGAAATGGGTGGTAGTAAGGAGGGATCCTTTCTTTCTATCTTGATGAAGGCTGGAAATGACAGGGAATTGATAAATGCCACTAATCATCCAACTTTGAGATGAAGGAAGCTAGTCTATTCTTTTTTATTTTCAATTCAGATAACCTTTATACTTATAAATGAATCCGTAAGAAGCTATATTCATCTTGACTTCGTGAGCAATCTATCGGGCATAGAAGACTTAGTGTGTTTTACAGCTTGAGTCCCATTACATCAGCATCATATGCCGTAGGCGAGGAAGGAAACTGACAGATGGAGTTGAACCTATGTTGTGTCCCTTAAGGGTTTGCACGCTTAAGTACTTTTTTTCTCTAGAATGACGTGCCAACTACTGTGACACTGGGCGCTGCAGCCAAGGTCGACTACTCGATCGTCGCCAGCCCTTGGCTCTCTTAGATGCGCAGAAACCCGACCTCCACTCCCCCCGAAGGCACGACAGTGGAATAATCGGTAAACCTCGCCTCCCATCCGAGTCGAACTGACGCCACCCGTACTCACTCTCACCTGGATGCCGTAGAAAATAATGGGGGAGAGTGGAAATTGAACCTGGGTCATAAGGAACATCAAGTCTTTTCCCAACCACTCCACCACTACCTCATTGGATGCACGCTAAAGTACTTAACCACCTGACTACCAACCATATTCTTCATTAAGACATGAATAGTATTTTAGGTGAACCGCCATAGCTTTTAAAGTTTATATTATAATAATAAAGTTTCTTTCTAGGTTCACAACAACATGCGGTCAGAAAAGCTTCCTTGTGCAACCGCTATCACCTCAACCTACATAAAACTTGTATATGTCTATATATTATGTAAATGGTGTTAGAAACCTATAAGAAATATAAATAAAAGATTATATGATTATTTGCCCAACGGATATGAAAAGTGATGTGCTTTTACACTCAACATCTCGATTTTAAACCACATTGTATTGTTTTTGTGTTTCTAGGTTTTTGAAAGCAATCCATAAACCACCGTAGCTTTCACACTTTCACGGGAGAAAATGGACTTTACGGGGCAACAATAGTCTACTAAAATATTTTGTAACATATATTTTTTTTTTCTAAAATTTCTATAAAATATAATTTTATTTTTTTAAAAAATATCATTTGATTTTATTTGACAACCCGTCAAACAATTGAATGTTAAGCCGCCTACCGACCTCGCACGGTGTACCAATACGTCATCACATCTTCTTATTCATTTGGCTCACGCATTCATCTCTGCAACCAACCGATCAACCAACGATGTCTGATTCCAACACCAACACCAAATCCAAAATCGATGCCGCCAGAGAATGGATTATCGACCATAAGCTTCGTTCCGTCGGTAATTTCCTTTTCCTTTTTCTCCTTTACGCCGTCGTTTTAATTCTTCCAATTGATTTGATTAACATTTTATATTAATTTGGGGTTATTCGATTAGGATGCTTGTGGTTAAGCGGAATTGCTGGATCAATCGCTTACAATTGGTCTCAGCCCGGTATGAAAACCAGTGTCCGCATCATTCACGCTAGGTATTCTTCTTCTTCTTATTCTTATTCCTACCCTTTTACATCCTTGTCATTTTTATTTATTTGTTTTTTCTTTCATCCAATTATGTTACTATGATGTCTGCATGTTGAATAAACTAAGGTTATTATGCCTTGACCATTGATTTTTATTATTATTTTGTATTTCATTTAATAATTAATCATGGTTTTGTGATATTGAATTTGTATGCCACCATAGGCTTCTGTTAATTGCACAGTTATGTTATATGGGATGTAAAATTTGATGAAGTTGTTTTTTGTAACTTAGGGTTTCAGAATTTGTAGTTAGTTGGTGATTGCCTTGATTTGTTAATCATGGAGTTGCCGTGCTGTTAACTCGCTCTACTAGTTTAAATCAGGTTCCTAACACATGATTAATTTGTATGAATCTCTACATTGATGCAAATTATGTAGGTATAGTTTGTGTATTTCTATTATGAAGTTTCTATAGTTGTTGTAAACTTCATCTGACTAATGCATGTCAACTTAGTAGTGAACTTAGACAATCTCTAAGTGAGACTGGTAAATTTCCTAGAATTAGAATTAGAATTTAGAAGAGAACGAGTCTGTGACACTTTTTCTTGCTTTGATTTATGAAAATTAAAGGCGTTTATAAGGCTTACAAACTGGAAGAAAACGTGACATGATGAACTGAGCTACACAGTAACTCTAGTGAAGTATATAAGAAAATGTAGGAAAGGTAGAACAATTAAACGAAGCATAAAAACTGCATGATGGGGCCTGGCAGATGTGGGTCATGGGCCCGTGGCAGTCTGCACGTATCAACAGCCCTCCACATCGTTCTCCACAGGTGAGGCGATGCGGATGATCTTACCAAGGCGCGAAGACCTCTGTTACGCTAGAGACAAAAAGGACAATACTAGGTTTAATTGCATATAGAGAAAAAGTATAAGCAAAGATCATCTCATATGCATATGGTTTAATTCTATAGATCTACATGAAACTTAACTCTATGCGTAAAAGGTTATATAACTGAAACTGCAACATAAATGTAAGTAAATATTTGATTAATAAACTAATAATTGCTTCATAGTGCACCTGATTATTGTTTAAATGAGTCATTTGATTCAGAGCTGAAAACTTTCATGGGTTTTTACTGATAAAGGAGGTCTAGTAGATCTGAGCATAGTGGTTCTTTTAAGATGTAAGCAAAACATAAGATAAGCTACAATCTAAGCGATAAACCAAAAAAGGAACAAAATTGAACAATTTTAAAATAAAGGCGTCACACTTGCACCTAGTCGGAAGCGCCTCTGTTGGGCATAGAGCAAGTCCTTGCATTGTGTCTACATGAGGTCCACCGTCTCGCCTAGGTGCTTTGACCACACAGGTTCGTAGGGAAAATGTTTCTAACCGTGTTATTGAGAAGGAATGACTGCTATATTGATTATCTAATTTGTCCGGTAGCAAATGAAAAGTGTTTGCAAGTCAACACTGTCCGTGCTAAAGAAAGAACTTATTTTTTAATTCATTTATGAGGAACCTGAAATTTACAATGATTGAAATTAGAAGACTTTGTCTTAGCTAATCTCAACAGGGATTTGTTGCTTTTGTCATATGTGCCTCACCTTTTGCATCATATTTGATTTTTCTTAAGTCTTAACTAAAGTCATATATTATCATGCCATGATGGATTTTATAGATTAAATTAAATTATAACATGAATATCAACCTTTTTATATGTTTTTCTTCCACTTTTGGCTAACTCTAATTGTGGTAATTAGGTTGCACGCACAGGCTCTGACTCTAGCTGCATTAGCTGGAGCTGCAGTGGTTGAGTACTATGATCACAAAAGCGGAGCAAAATCAGAACGTTATGCCAAGTTCCTCGACTCCAGCCCTCACAAGGACTAAAACACTAGTTTAATTCTGCATCAGTCACACACTTTAAGTCGTGAACAATTTGATCCTCAAATGTTTATTAGTTTTACATAATGCTAGTTTGCATTTGGCGTGACTGCCTACGCTGCAAATTTTGCCCATGATGGAAATTGTATGTTCTTCTCTTTAGATGAAATGTTTGATCCTATTTTATGACTCATGTTACACCACCCTTACATATATTTAAATTCAAAGGACCGAAGTGTATTAAATATATCCCTCATCTTAGATATCCAAAGTAAGGAGTCTTTTTTATTGCTAAAAGATGGATTTCTACACCTCACACCAATAGGTCTGCTCTTTAGGAGCTTTTGTGTGAAGTTGTCTTGTCGATAGCCAATATATTCAATATGTGTGGGTGGTATTCAAGGTTGGGCAATTTTTTTATAAGCTTGACATTTTTTTGTTGACAGACTGATGTGAGATGTTCCTAGGGTGTTACAATATATATCAAATTAAAAACACAATCCCATAATAGTTGTAACGTCTTAATAACTCTTTTAGAGTTTGCTTGAATCGAATAATAGGGTTTCATTTGTGTAAACATGAACGATGGAATGTATTCTTGTAAACTTGAATAACAAATTTCTTTCTTGTCAGATTGAAACTACTTAAAAATTTGTCGGACAACAAACACAGACGCTTTTATTTTCAAAACATATGTTGGTAATGAACCATGCGATAATGTGTATGAATGCACGTTGATCTTAATGAAAGCTCTTGAACCGTGTACAGATAGTTGACTAGAACTTCAGAGGGGGGGGGGGGGGGGGTTACATGGGGTCACAGAGCTTCAAACTACGATTATGAGTTCTCGAGGGTGTATATGGGTGGCCGAAAAAAGATTTAAAAGATTGCGATTATTAATAGAGGTGTGACATTATGAAACTAGTAGGTGTGATAGGTGTCTTAATTAAGTTGACACAATTTCTATGGAGTGTGTCAAGTGAAATCAATTACAGTCGGTGTGGTTTGGGGGTTGATTACCAAGAACATATCTTTACACATAGTGTTATAAGCTGTTATTTGTAAGCATTCCTGCATATTCATTAAAAAGTAACCTTGTTAACATTTTCATAATAACATATATAATTTCTCTCGAATTGCTTTTAGGTTTTCAAATCATTTTTGTAAGAGAAAATATGGAGTTTTTAGCCTAAAATCCATCCTTACAAATTGGAAAGAAACGGAAAGAAAGGAAAAGAAGAAAAACTAATCTCTCCCTTTCTCTTCTCTTCTCTCCAAAATGGAACTCGGGAACATAGCGTACGAATTGGTACTCAAAAGCCAATTTGATTCATATAAAAAAGGGTTTAATACTATCCTTACCTTAAAAGATGATTACTGTACCGAGATAACATATTATTTCTACACAATAACGAAATCTTATGATATCATAATAATCTAAGAAGTCGTTCGGCAACCTCTGCACCATCAATTGTTGAGCTATTAAGAGGTCTGATTAGGTAAGAAACTCTAAGCTAGTAAGAGGCCTAACTAGTTGGTGGTGAAGGAGGTGGTGGTGGGTTGAGGAGGTGGGGCGTGAGTGGCTGACTGGGAGTTATGAACACATGTGAATGGATAAAGGGGTAAATTTTTTATTCGGCAACATTTTGAAACTTAGAGACTTACTGTGACTAATTCAGAGATGTACTGTTAGTGAATCAAACACCACTTAATCTTGACTAATCTAGAAGTAGCCTTTTAAATGAATCATTAAAAGGTTATCAAACAGCCCTTAAATTAGAGGTGATAAATAGTAGGGTGGGGATGTCATCCCCAATTTCTCTAATCCTCTTTTTAAATAAATAATAAAAATAAATTTATTCAATAATAAAGAAATGTACTTTAAAAAGAAAACTCCTTTCATTAATAATAAAATGTAAAATTAAAGAAAACAGCATGATAAGAGGGAAAGGGGCGCCCCTAGGAAACGTTTTTCACTTAATTGAATTTAACCAATCTTACACTGCCACATCACTTCACTTCACTGATTTACTTCACTGAAATACTTTTTTTGGAAACAGCACTCCACTGATTCACTTCACTGAAATCTTTATTTTTTAGTTTTTTTTAAGAAACATTAATTAAACATGTTATTAAACTAATAAAAGAGTTAATTGCTAATTTAGTCCTTGAGGTTTGTCAAAAATTGCCACTTTCATCCAAATATTTTTTTTGTCATTTTAGTCCCTGTGGTTTCATTTTTTTTGTCATTTTAGTCCCTATGGACTAACAAGATTTGGATGAAAGTGACAATTTTTGACAAACCCCAGGGACTAAAATGACAAAAAAAAAATGAAACCATAGGGACTAAATTGACAAAAAAAAAAGATTTGGATGAAAGTAACAATTTTTGATAAACCTCAGGGACTAAATTGGCAATTAACTCCTAATAAAATAAACTTACAATACTAAAAGTAAATAAACCATAGAAATGCAAACACACATAAATTAAAAATAAACTAAATAAAAGAAAAACTATTCGGGGGTGTCCGCTTCGAGGTATAGTAGATCAAGTCCGTCTAGATGTTCCATGAGATCATTTCGAAGTCGGAAATGCGTATCGAAGTCTGTCAACTCCGCAAGGGCTTCGTCGTCGAAGAACGGTTGGATTGGGGATCGCGTATGTGAACTGGTGATATCGCACGCTCCTCGTCTTTAATGATCATGTTGTGCAATATCATGCACCTATAGACGATGACACTACACCTTGCAACGGTCGTCGACCTCAATGTTCGTGCGGTAATTCCCCATTTCCCCTTTAATGCTCCGAACGTTCGCTCAACATCCTTCCTTGCCCCCTCTTGCGCCTTAACGAATTTCTTTTCCTTCGGATCGGTCGGATATCGAAACGCTTTCACAAACGTTGACCAGGTTGGGTAGATGCCATCGGTAAGATAATATCCACTTTTAAATAAGTGGCCATTTAAAGTAAATGGACACTGCGGCACCGTTTCGTTTCATTGGGTAAGAAAAACTGGGGATTGTTGGAGAACATTTATGTCGTTGAGTGAACCGGGAAGGGGGGGGGGGAGTCCATGCCAAAACCACATATCTTGCGAAGCAACCGCTTCTAGCATGACCGTAGGATATTGGTGATCGCCTCTTATATATTGTCCTCATAATTCCCTAGGACATGCTCGCCATACTAAATGAGTGCAATCAATGCTACTGATCATGCCGGGAAGGTGATGTTTTTCTTCGTGTGCTTCATACAAACATGCAATGTCGTGACTTGTTGGTCTTCGTAAAAACTCAGCCCCGTATAACTTAATGACAGCATTGCAAAAAAATTGTAAACATTCGCGTGACGTCCTCTCAGACATACATAAATACTCATCGTATTCGTCTTGAGGATCACCGTTACGAGTTGTTTCACTGCTGAAGATACTTTTTGTATGGACATAAAACTCTTTCTAAACTAACCATCCACGCCCTCTCTGAACCATTCAAAGTTTGCTTCAACATCTGCTACAATTTTTAGAAATAGACGTCTCGACATGCGATACCTTAGTTTAAACTGCGCCTCGGTGTATTTTGGTACATCGGCAAAATAGTCATCTATTAACCGAGTATTGTCTCCCTCGCGATCACGTGGCACATATCTTTTTTTAGATGTTGCCGTGTCTTCCTCTGCAGCTCGCTTGCCAAGGTCTATGAGAAACTGAAGGCTACTATTGCTTGATTGTAAAACTGGGTACACTTCAAGTGGGGGAATGATAACTTGATCATATTCGACGTCAATGTAACTCATTTTTTTAAAAGTATGGAGATAATTTCTATTGTTTTTTATACTAAATCGTGGGATTGTTTTGTGTTTTATAGAAGAACTATGATAAAACGGTCACAAAATATGACCGTTTGAAAACACAAATTAAATTCCACGGTCAAAATGAAATTAAAAAACATAAAAATTTTGAAAACACAAATTAAATTCAACGGTCACGGGACCCATACCAGCACTGATAGCGTCGGTATTACCGTGCTGATAGTGAGGTACCTGTAACCTTTTTTGGTGACGCCCCGTCCCCCCAATAAAATACTTTTGAAAAAAATATATATATATTAACCATCCGTCAAGAATCGGTATGTGGCCCCTAACTTCTCAAGCGGTCTCAACATTTTCTTATAGACCATCATCTAGTAAAATTATTTTGCGTAATGTGATACTAGTAGAATTTTTGGTATCCATAAAAACCACATTTACTATTTAAGACATAACTGTTGCAACATTGGTTGTAACATAAAACGAGCTACTATCTCCTAGCCCGAAGGTGAAAAATCTAAATTAGATGATGATGAATCCATATCTTTTTGAGTCAGGGTTTGGGAAAAAAATGTACGTATCTATATCTATCTATATTACTATATTAAAAAAACTTGACGGATACAAACGTAATTTCATCATCATTTTAAGATGGCATTCCAAAAGCCTCAAATGTAATCTCCAAATTTTTACCCCCTTTCTTCCACTAATACCCTTGTGTACCACCTTTGATGGCCATTATACAAATTTCTAATGCAACTCACTCAACTCATTCTTTGTTGAAACCGTAGTATTCATTCCAAATCATTATTATGCCTTTGATCTACCAATTGTATTACTTAATCTACCTTTCTTGGTTAACAATAACTCTGTACATTAATTCATTCAATTATGCTTCTTCAATTGGAGTTTGGCACATTTAATTCACGAATGCTTCAATTTTCCCTCATCTTAATTGATTCAAGCCATTGAATGTTATAACCTACCATTCGTTGCTTCACTTCCACCTACCATTCTTATAAAGGAGATTTGTCTCTCATGTTTATCTCCCACATGAACCATAGATCAAAACCCATAATCAGACAAAGGCGCTTTCTGATATGGCTATTGTTGTCCATTCTAACTCTCCATCACAGGAAAGCCATCTACAATGCAATGGCCAATCTTTGTTGTGGAACTCGAGTGGATTTTGATTTTTTTTGTTTTTTTTGTAATCTATAAAAAATTCAACTTTTGATTGCTAATCATAAGTATTGAATATTTGCAGCACTTACCTCATCTGATTTCTATCCTACTTTTAGGAAGCCGATAAAAACTTTTACTAGCGGAACGGTTGTAAATAGATTATGAATTCATGGGCAGCATAGGTTAGAGCAAAGATGGATGGTCGTACGGTGGTGATTGAAAAGAAGAGGACAACTTTGATGTGTGATTCTAACCAGTGGCGGGTACTAGCTGATATCAAATAAAGACCCAGTGAAGGTAAGTCGGTGATTGTGCACTGGTCTGCCAAGGAGATCTGATAGTTGCAGATGATAAAATCTTCAAATACCAAAAGCTTGTCACAATTAGCCAAAATGATGTCGGGTATGCAAGATAAAAGTTGAACACAAGCTTTAATGGCAATTGATATAGGTGGATTGAGTAACTGTCCATTTTTAATTTTTTTATATGGTGTCATAACCAATTTGACCCGTTCCCATTACAACAAAAATTAGCTTGATTCACTTGAGATAAAACACAACACATATTGACTCATTCATAAGTAAAAGGTTGAAATAATGGCTTTAGCTGTTCCATTCCTGATATTTTTACTACTTGTTTCAGTTATAATATAATATGGTAGTAAAAGTATAAAGCTTTGTTAACATAAAGGTTTTGTGCTACTTAACACATGACAGTTACACAAAGTTTTAAGGCCTTCTAGGCACATGAGCGGCACTTGGTTCACAAATATAACTATGTTGTTAACCAATGGAAAAGAGTAAGTTCACCTATGCTTTTTTTTCTTGTTAACTGATTACACTTAAACATCTAACATCACTTTTTGTAGTTATTTTTATACTAATTAACTAATATCTCTATATAATCCTTCAGATTTCAACAGTTGCTGAAGAACTACGGCTTGTGGATGCATTGAGACTTTTAAGTAGCCTGGAAGATGCTTCTAACGGGTTAGTCATAAGACATTTAGGAATATTTATCTCAATCGCTCATTTGGTTATGACCGTTAGCCAAGCCAACCCGATATATTACGGACCCTGTTACTGGGACCCACAAAATGAAACAGAAGCAATATGTGAATAAAATTTTCTGTTTTTTCTTCTAATCTTATTTTTATTTGTTATATTTTGTAGGTTTGTAGAGTATGTGAACACTACAGTAGCCAGCCTACACCAGATTCACTGCACCAAGCAGAGAAAAGTAAAGTTTGAGTTTGACTTGACCACCATTCCCCATTCTTGGTCGTATGGGTGTTCAACGAATCGAATTACGAATTTTCGAATTATTCGAATCGAATTTCTCGAATTAATAAATTTTACCTGAATTCGTATTCGATTCGTATTCGCTTAAAATTCAATTTATTCGATTCGTATTCGATTCGAATGAGAAACTTGAATTCGAATCGAATTCGAATAAATTCGATTTAGTTCAAATTTACCATAAATAATAAATTGTTTTACTTTTAGTTTTAAAACTAATATAAACTCATTCTTTTTAACATATAAAATACAAATCTACAAAATTGATAAACAACAATTTGTCAAAAACGGGTTAGTAAAAATAGTAGAGAGTATAGTTAAAGTTTTATGATGTATAAGGTAAATATGTAAAATATGGTTACGGTAAAAGTTGTAGAAACTATAGATTCTTAGATTTTGACCAAAATTTAGAAGTTCCCTTTTTAAATGTGTATATAATAATGTGTATGTGTGTATATATATATATATATTTAAAAAAATATACATGTACAATTTTTATTCGAATTTCGAATCGAATCGAATTTGAAATCATAAATTCGTATTCGATTCGTTTTCGATTTACTAGACTCGAATTCGAATTGAATCGAATTCGAATTCTTAATAATCGAATCGAATTCTTGGTAATCGAATCGAACTAAGTCGAATTTCGAATTTTTTGAATCCGAATCGAATTCTAAACACCCCTACTTGGTCGTCTTCTTTGTATTGTGGCTTGTGTTACAGCCAAGACGACTCAAGGCTAAGATTAACTGAGGTTTTAGCTTTTAGTGGTGCCCCTGACTTATTGTTATTCTCATTTCAATGATACGCCATTCAAGAGAAATATGTTCAGACCATGCTCGAATGTAATTTTGTTTATGAAATTAATAGAAAGGATTTTTGTTACCCGTTATTTTTTATACTTTCTCCATAATTATACCATCAAATAAGTTATGAAAACTTTTTTCCTGTGGTCTTGTGTTATTTGCATTTAGTTATAATTTATTTTAACAAGTTCACTTTTTTAGTTGGACAAAAAAATATGACCAATACCAAACTAAGCTTAAGTCCAAAACTACATTAACCATTGCTTTTCAACTGTTTTACACAATTGTTTATACATCTAATGTGAGGGTTATTCTGTAAAGTGATATATATGGGAGATTATTTTGTAAAATGGTATTCAATACCTTACATTGAGGAGTTATAGTACATTATATAGGCAAATAAATTTACGCTTTAGCTACTTACGCAATCATAAAATATATTGTTACATTATAATCTAACACCCCCCTGCAAGTTGAACGATGGAGGACTGATGTTAAGCATTTGACTTAACGTGGTAAATTTATTTGTAACCAAGCATGTCTATTTTGTACTTATCATCATTGCTGAACCAAGACCTGTACGTTTCCATAATAGATGAATATGAGGTTCCATCAGTTGCTCGATCTACTTCAGTATTTATAATAAAATTTCTTATATTTATGGATTTTCTGATGTTGGTGTGTATACAAATTGCATAATGTCTTCTTAGCAGACAACAGAAAAGAAGATGCATATTTTTTATACACTTGACATCATTTTGGAAATTGGTTTATTAGGAGAGTGCACATTCATCCGTATTGTATATAAACAAGACATATTTAATACATTTTTTGGCACTTTGTTTGCTAGAAATTTGTAGTATATACGTTAATACTAAAGGCTTACTTGGTCCCTTTAATTTATGATTGTTATGGTGTCCCGCGGTAAAGCGCGGGCAAGCCCACTAGTATGTTTAATGAGAAATTCGACTAAATTTGATTTCTTACTTATGTGCTAGTTATTTATTTACAACAAGTCATTTTAGGCGTTAATGAGTTATGTGTTAGTGAGTTATTTATTTACAACAAGTCATTTTAGGCGTTAATGAGTTATGTATGATGATGATATGTCCATAATTCATTATTATGGCTTTGATGGATCATACTATGTCTTGGTTAACATCCATCTACACCGCTATAAATCCTTGCAATTATGTGTAGATTTAAATGTAATCTTCACACTCTCAAATTTTACTACCCAGTTTATATCGTGAGGTGTGTGACACACCAGGATCCCATAGCTATTAGTTACAAGAATGAGTCTAAATGTCCAAACCATTTGGCTCGTTTTCAAAAATAAAGTTAAATGTTCATTCAAAAAGTCTAGATAATTGCGGAAGCGTAAACCTAACATAAACATTTTTAAATCCATGTGAAAAACAACGCACCCAAAATAAAACCAAGTAAACGTAAGCAAAATATAAAATTAATAATGTTCAAAATCCCCATGACACAAATGATGCATGTCCTACGTGCTCCAAACCTAGCGACCTACAAAAGCATGCTAGTGTGTGTCAACATAAAACTGGTGAATTCATAATTTAAGTAAGCAAAAGCAAAGTTTCCAAAAGTAACCAACCACCAGTTCCAACGCATGCTAGGGGTAGCTAACCCACACAATGTAACTAAACAAAGCAGTACTGAAATCATACAGAAGTTTATTGGTCTTAACACTAGTGTCACACCATGACAGCGGTGGAAACACGTGGGGTGGATGCGAAAGAGAAATATTTCACATCCAAGATTAAACAAACACGTGGTTTAGAAAATGAGAAAGTTTAGTGTAAAAAGTAGTTTAACGTAAAAAGTATAAGAAGTATTTTGGGGTTTTGATCAAAATAAATCAATGGATGAGATTAAAAGGGGAAAAGTATACGTTGAGTGTCTAAAAGAGGAGGAGGGCAAAATAGGTATAACCCACAATGGTTGAGTTTCACCCCCATTTTTTTAACGTCCATAACTTTTTCATACGACATTATTTTTTTTTAAAAAAAAAAACACATCACAAAAACAAGCGTTTTATCCTCTTTCATTTGCATATCATATTGCTATACTTGATTTATTTTTTTTTGTCGGGTTGATACTACTTGCATCTAAATGTAAAAACTTGATATTATTACTTGTGTTTAAATATTCTGAATGTAACAATAGCTTTTTGTTTTTTTAGTTTGTTTCTTTGTTAGGTGGAGAGCCACGAGGTTGAAAATCAATTTGAATCAATGTAGAACAGTACTAATTTGGATAGTTTGTTTCTCATATCAAATGGATCAATTGACCTATTTGATTTTATCGCTAATTATTTTTGTTGCTTTCGAATCAAGGATGTTAAATTACTTTTGTCTCATAATTAGATCCACTTGTTTCCCTTTTTGGGAATAGTTGGGGCATAAAATGCAATAGAATAAATAATAGGCTGCTTTGCTGTTCGAGCAAGTAATAAACAGAAATTTGGACTGAATGGTTAACAAATAAGCATATTCAATATCTCAATCTTACAAAAGTATTTGAAGTTAGGTGTTTTCAGTCCAAAGTTTCTATGGCAAGCTCTAATAGTATGATAATTGCTACAGATAACCTTTTAATTTTATTAATTTATATAAAAAAAGAGAATCCTTATTACCCATTTATATGATCAATCTGTAAACCTGCTTATATGTATGTAAAAACTTGATATTACCTACTTGCGTTTAAACAATAATAACTTGCATCTAAATGTAAAAACTTGATATTACTTACTTGGGTTTTAGCATGTATAACTTGCGTTTTATCATTTATAACTTGCGTTTGATCATGTCGTTTTACCAGGTCGTCTATCAGGTATAACTTGCCTTTCTAAAAGGCAAGTATACCCTCAATAAAATGCAAGTTATTAAACCAGCAAAAAAATTTTTTTTTTTTTTTGAAAAAAAGTATAGCAATATGGTATGGAAATGAAAAATGATGAAAAACTTGTTTTTATGGTGTAATTTTTTTTAAAAAATAATGTCGTATAAAAAAGTTATGGTCGTTTTAAAAATGGGGGTGAAAGTTGAAAAAGTTCAATAATTGTGGTGGACAATAATACCTTTTTTTGCTACGGACATGTGTCAGCGCTTTATTCCTTCTTACGCTTCTCACCGTAAGCTAGTTTTTACTTTAGCCTTACCCTTAGAAAATAAACATTCATTAGACGACGAAAAGTATTTTGTTTTATTACATGTCCCAAAACGTAGTTTGTTAACAAAATAAGAATTTTCGACTATTTCCTTATCTCATGGGAAATATTAGTAAATCCCTAGAAAAAGTCTGTCTCGTCTTTACCTTGCCCACCCTAGCCATTGCAGTCCTTCAACATTCTTAGTTATCTAAAAAATATGTTAGAGAAAACGTTAATATATAAATATATTGGTGAGTTTCACAGGTTTTGACACACAAATATAATAACATTCATTTGTAAATAAGTGTGCATAACTAAATAGGAAATATGCTAAATTAACATTAGGGTAGCTAGTCCTAATACCGATGGATTCCCCATGAGCCCATGACCAAAACCAGACTACTTTACATTGCCCCGTAAGTTGTTTACATGGTAACAACTAATTTAGAATATCGTCGCACCCCGTGGTCCTTCCGTGTTGATCGCTAACCGGGGTGGGTCTCGTCAAGAACCAATAGTACTATTCCCATATTCTACGGCTACACCCCTTTGTATAAATGGTTACAGTTAACTGCGGAGACTTCACGTCCCATATGACTTTACCGTTACCCATGTGCCCATCTTATGTACCATTTCGTACTTTTACATGTTATCACACATTTAATACTGTCTTAAATATCTTTCCCCTAAGTTTAAAAACAGTAAAACATAAAAGGGTCCGTGACAACTCACCTCAAACGTGTCACGAAATCAGAAAATAGTCTTTGCCAAGTCTAATGTGAGACCATCTACATGTGTCCTAATTTAATAAGACACCGGTCTTAAAGTGCGTGTCTTACTGGCAAGTTGTCTTTCCCCAACTCTCGACACCACATTTATACTTTCTGTTTAATTAGGAATATACCTTAGTCTTAGGTACGTTGGTGATGAATTATTCCGTTACGAGTTTCATGTAACAGACACACACATATATTATACCGTTGATATTAATTACCAAGTTAGTTGGTTTCGTCGCCGCGAACCCGATCATTGCCCGTTTCCTTACACGTCATGTTCTTTCAATATATTTACCAATATATATTTACTAGCTTGTATTAATATTTCGTTTTATCTTCCGACTCGACTCACTTTTACTATTTATTTATTTCCCCACAAAAATAAATATACCAAGATCTTGTCGAACGAGATTCATTTCATGTTAAGTATTTATTTTTTCATAAGTATACATATACTTATAATAACATACTTAACTTATTTTCTTTCTTCTTACAAATTCTCTCATTTTACTTCCAACACTTAGGAAAGTGTTTATGTGTATTTTACACCCTTAATCATCTTTACATATATTATGTTCACAAAATATATACATATTTCCTTACTTAGAATAATTAGTCCTTAATCACCGCAATAACGTATACTCGCATCTTGTCGAAAGTTATACTCGTATACTTATCCGTCCGATTTATTTTTTGTCCATTTACACTTTGTTCGTTTTACACTTTGTCCGATTGCTCGTCGCATTAACATTTGTCCGCTTCCCTGATTCCTTAACTTATATATGTTTTGTAGTAGATAATATTTCTTGCCGTTTTACATATTTTCCTACTTCCAAAAATATATATTTTGTTATTTCCCTAAATTCGCATTAATATGTGTTATTGAGAAATTAATACTTCTCAATTTCTGGCGTATTTTCTTACAAGAGAATTTACGAAACAACTATATTATTTCCAATACTTTGAAAATATATTAACTTTGATTTTTTCTTTCTTAAAAATTTCTTACAACACTTTTACATCCCCATAAATGTAAAAATACACATTTGTATACTAAGATATCCCAAGTTGTTTAGATTACCATTTCTTTTACAAAGTGCTAGTTATATATATATTTTTTTCAACACTTATGGTAAGTTTATATTTTTTATAAAATACCTTTTTTAAAAATATCATTCTTTCAAAATAAATTTTGTGTAAGTTTTCTCACTTTTACAAAAGCACCCCTTTTAGAATCTAACTTTTCATTTTTAACTTTTACTTTTCAAGAGCTACATTTTTCACCATAAAGTTTCCAAAATCACATTTTACACCCATGGACTTTTCAAAGTTACTTTTCAAATTTTTATTGATGTCAGTTTGTTAACGTTAAATTTGCGAAGTCTTTCTTTAAAGGCATTAAGGCGTCCACGAACTTCGAATGGGACATCGTAGAACTTGTAACGACTTAATTAATTAAAATTATCTATAAACCATGTTAATTGCTACATAAATGCGATTAAAATTACATCCGACGTTGATCGGAATTTGCCCGTTGTCACAGAATAAAAAAAGTAAAGCAAACATACGCTGCCCATTCTGGCGCAGAATAGGGTTTTCATGGGACTCCTCCCTCTCATAGTGTCTGCTCATCCCCACAACAGAGTGATCTCATCAACAGGCACGATCTTCGCATGATAGCTGATCAAAGTGTCATACCATGGTGCTACCTCATACTTTATACATATGGTGGCCGAGATCTTGCCACCCACTCTCCCCGCAGACATCAAAATCACTCCCTCGGAAACCCAAAAGAACTTCTCCTTCCAGTCATAGAAGCTCTTGGACGCCAGTGTAAAATAAGAAGTAGGCCCAGGACGTTGGCGGAAGGAGAACCAACTATCCGGTATCTTCAACAAATAAAACACGTTGAAGATATCAACATGCGGCTCTATCCCCTGAGCCTTACAACAGAATTTGAACCACATTAGCCGGCACATCTTCCCGTGTGCACCTGACTGATGTGGAGGTGATAGTACTCCAGCGCAGCCGTGAGAAATTTAGTGATGGGAAGACGAAAGTTGTACCGGGTGAAAAAAGCTTGGTATAAACCAATCTTTCCCTTAGGAGGTTTAGTTATCACCTCTCTAGGAGCAAGAACCTCGGGTTCATAGGTGGGCAGAATGCCAAAAGTCTCGCAGAGGTGTTTTGAGTTCTCCAAACCTCCATTTGGCTGAAATTTCACCGACAAGAGGAGGCCTCTTAGCACCCTTCTTCTTTTTCTTTCCATGAATATCAGATGAGGAAGCCATAACCCGAATGCGGGAGCTTCAGAAATATTTGAAAGTGGAAAATTTGCAGAGAAGGAAGAAGATGAAGAAAGGTGGGAACGTTCGAATGAAGCATATCTCCTCCTTTTATACATTGAGCAATTAATGCTCCTCGGAACCTGGGTGCTGCACGTGCATGATGCGCCAATATAAATGCGCCACGTGGAAGAGAGAAGCGAACGACGATTGACGTGACAACTTTTCAAAAAAAGCAACTGAGAGACGACGTTTTGGTTGCTCAACCACATCGCTTTGTCCTCATCATCCAGACAAACGTGCCTACACGACCAACTACGAAAGTAGGCTCATCGCTAAAACACTTAGCGCAAAATTATTACCAACCAAATGGCAAAAACATTATAAGTCCATCACCTTCTGCGCAAACACACAAGATAATGGACAGGGGGGCTTGAAGAGATATGTACCAGGACGCGCACCCGCGCGACTAGTTTAGCTCGCGCAATGCCACAATCACACGTCAGCCCTAAAAGAATAATTAAAAGAAGCTTATGTGGGCCCGCGCGACACCTGGGACGTGACAGCTACAGAGAGAGAATGAAATGGACGTTCAGCCAATCAGATGCGAGAATTCCCTGCTCCATGATCTCCTACCATCAGCAACGACAGAAAGAACGAGTGAAAGGGACATCCAGTCAATCAGAGAAGGACAACACAAATTCCCCCAACGGTCTTACCTGTGGGGCCCGCGCAAATGATCTTTCAATCACTAGCAACCCATGGACATGCACCACTCTCACTATAAATACTCCCTCTTCTTATGGAGAGGAGGTCGGCCAATTTTGCATACAAACACACACATAGCTATTACTCTAAGTTTTATGTTTGAAAGATTGGTTGATTTATTGTGCATTTAATACTCGTGTTAGTCCTTGTAATCGTCACCATACTTATTAATAAAATCTCTTCATTCTCCGTATATTTCTAGTATTGTTGGATTGGTGTTTCTTCAGAAGTTCCTCCACACCGAAACCAAAACCATTTTCACCCATTTCAAATGGCAGGAGGTCAATTTTAATTATGTTCTACTTCTGTCATGACACAAATTTTTTACACGATTAAATGATGATGAGAAATGTGGCTATAAACAACGTTATGGAATATGGAACACTGCCACCATAGCACTAAAAGGGATCTCATTCTGCAATGTTGCAGGGATGATGGTGTTGATATTTGTTGAAGTCCATATGTAATGCTTAGAGATCTTACGAGGGTAAGTTGGTAATTTAATAATCTGATTTTTATCAAGCTTAGCTCTAAACCATGTTCAGTATGGGTGGTTTGTCATTGTAATATGTTTTTTTTTTCTACATTTTGGTTTTCATCTCAACACTGTCATTTACTTCAACATTGTTTGTGAATTGTGATTTCATCTCCATCTAAAAAGATCAACTTTAAGACCATAACCATTTAAAATGACTTGTTTAACTTATGAATTTCATTGTTATCATCCACTTTCTTAAAAAAGTTGAAGAATTGCCTTTGTTTATTTGAGAAGATTTAACACTTGAAAAACAATTTTTGTGATCTGCAGGGTTACGACTTATCTTCATCACCATGAACCACATGCTAATAGCCTAATAGAACTATGAAAAATGAAGGGAGAAAAATTAGATTAGCATGTTATGCCCGCCCTGGCACTCCTCATATCCTCTGGCATTGTATTTCTTATACTGGTTTACCTATTTAACCGTTTAGCTAAGTTGAAATGTAATCCCCCCCCCCTCTTACACTTAGAATCCAAATTATGTGACTTGAATCATGGTTGTTGCAATACATCATGTAAAATAATAAGTTTGTGACTGTGTGTGTATCGTAAACACTCTAGCTCGTGAGTACTGGTAACACAAGAGCGCTATGAAACAAATGGAACAAAGTTACAAGACAAGCAGCGGTACTAAACCAACAAACAAACAACGAGTCCAACATTAGCAGCTGTTGAATCGTTAAGGAAAATCGCATACATATAAAGTCGTGAAACATATCAAATAGGTTGAAGTTGTACATTGTGATGCCAAAAGTGCATCCTAAGCATAGTAATTCAAGCTTGATTTCTTCTTAGCTTGAACTTGGATGATCCCTTCATTAAAGTCTTCATGGTTTACCTGAAAACAAACAGCTCTCCGTTGTAACTTCTGGATCGAGTTCAATCACCATAAAAAAATAAATAAAACCCCTGCTCATAAATGTTGTCTCCTCGGTAAAAATGATTATTTCCAATATATGAATTGATGTTTCCACAATCACCGCAACATTCATAGTTCATACTTCATAGTAGGGGTGTTCATAGACCGTTAAAACTGCCAAGTGCCCAAACCGACGCCAGTCTCCGGTGACCGGTCCAGCCAGTACAAGATTGAACAGCCATGTAAACATATCCAGTCGTCTAAAGGGTTTTTTTTTAATATGCAGTTCTTTATATGTATCATTATTATTTACCATCTTAAATTTTTTAAAATACAATTTAAAATTTAAAGAAAAAAAAAACGGTTGAAACCCCCCAAAACTGAACCGCCAGACAGCTAAAAACCGGCTTGGTTTGGTTTGTTTTATCGATTCCCTAAACCGTAGTTAGCGGTTTGGCCTAGAATTTTCGTCAACACTGGCCGAACTGGACTGTAAACACATTACACACCCTAGCTGATAGATAATGTGCCCGTAACGTGGCAAGCTGGCATTGAATCAATAGTCTAGCCATGACACTTCTTTACTACAAGAAAGTAAAAATGATGTATCCTATGCTAATTAAGGTGTCATAATCATTTTCTAATACTGTAACCCTAGGTATCAATTCTATATTATAGTACCTCTGTTGCATCACGACGAAGAGCGAGCATGCCAGCTTCCACACAAACAGCTTTCAACTGTGCCCCATTGAAATCATCTGTAGAGCGAGCCAGCTCTTCAAAGTTGACATCGGGGTGAACATTCATCTTCCGGGAATGAATCTACAAAAAAGATACAAGAAATATTGATGAGACAGAATTTAAGAAACACGAAATAATAAGATTAACCACTAATGCACATATAAAACCGATGATGGATTCGGTAAAGGCACACCTGCATGATCCGGGCCCTTGCTTCCTCAGTAGGATGAGGAAACTCAATCTTACGATCCAATCGTCCAGAACGCATGAGGGCAGGGTCTAAAATATCAGCACGATTTGTTGCTGCTATCACCTGCATTGTCAATCATCTCGTTTTGAGTAACACATTCCAGTTTAGAAACTTGTGATGATTCTAAAAGTTGATTTTATTTTCTTCTCTACGTCTGATGATTCTAATTAAGAACTAGACAGCTTTCCATTCCAAGTAGCAACAAAATAGACATGTGTGGGTGCCACCAGTTAAAAACTAGAAGTTGATATAATTGCAATGGGCAGAAACAGTTGGGTTAGATTGGTATGAAACATTTTCTCTAAAACTGAGTTTTTTAAATAACTATTGAATGCCAAATATGATTATTATTTCATAAATAATCTAATTTAGAAAACAAATGGTTTGCTGAATACATGCATTAAAAATACATATTAGTGGACTTTCAAACCATTTGGGACTTTGGGCTTTAATTGACCCACTGGAAATAAAACATAGTTCACACTGACAGATAAATTTGAGGCTTAAGGAAGTACCTTAATCCGCTCATCACTGCTGAAACCATCCAGCTGATTAAGTAGTTCTAACATAGTTCTCTGGACCTCCCTATCCCCACTTACTTCACTGTATTCAAACATAAAAACTTGTCTCAGAAGTAGGTTTACCAAATACAACAGCTGTATGGATATTTGCTGCTGGTTTCAAATGGAAAGATGAACGTTCTAATACCGATTGGTTATAATAATCTATAATAAAAAAAATGGTAAGCATACCTATCGAATCGCTTTGTACCAATAGCATCAATTTCATCGATAAAAATGATGCAAGGTGATTTCTCTTTTGCAAGTTGAAATGCATCACGCACAAGTTTTGCACCATCACCAATAAACATCTACCCACATGCCCACAGCCAATACTCATTAGTGCCTTATTAGCATTACTAAACAAAAAGTAAAAAAAAATATAATCGATACCTGAACAAGCTGGGGTCCAGCTAGCTTCAGAAAAGTGGCATTCGTTTGTGCAGCACATGCACGGGCCATTAAAGTTTTTCCAGTTCCCGGTGGCCCATACAAAAGCACTCCTTTAGGTGGCCGGATCCCTAACTTTTGAAACCGTTCTTTATGAGTCATTGGCAAAACTATAGCCTCAACTAGCTCTTGTATCTGTCACATAAAAAAACAATTAAGAGAGATTATAAACCAGATAACATCAATATGTTGGATTTAGCTAGAAAATCATGTATGGAAGTTGAAAATCTTGCCTGTTTTTCTAGGCCTCCAATGTCATTGTAATCTTCGGTTGGTTTTTCATCAACCTCCATGGCCTTCACTCGAGAATCATACTCAGATGGCAATGTGTCCAATATCAAGTAACTATCTTTGTTCACACCCACCAAATCACCAGGTTTTAGCTTATCCGGGTCCACAAGACCAACCACAGGTAAGAAGATTGTCTGAATAAGATTCAGAAACGTGAGCATATTGGTGACAACAATACGTGGCAATTTAAACGGTTTACTTGTAAATGAGTTGAATTGCCAAAATGTCAAAACAATTTAGCTATATAGGAAAACTAGTCAAACTGGGCTGAGAGTTGACAAAAAGTTTAAACCTAATGGAAACAATCTCCTAAATGTTTCTATTCAAATATTTGGATTATTATTCTTATAATAGAGCAACTGGATGAATACTTGAAAAACTAAAAACTGGACAAATAGTGTCTTCCGGTTTCGGACCCGTACTAAATTACTAATAACAACCATATGTCCATATGGACCATATCAAGTCTAGAAAGGCGAATATAAATAATAAGGTAATTACATAAACAACATTCATGATGCATTGTTGGCTACCTGACGAGTAGAAGTTTTGAGCACAACACATTTACCCTTCCTTTGCGAGTCAAGATCAATGTTAGCACCATCTTCCTCAGCCTCATCCTCTGGGTTCATTTCCAAAATCTAAGGCACCAAATATAAACTCAGTATAAACTAAAAACAAATTAAACACTTAAAACACAAAAACCTGACATGTTATCAGTTATCTTATAATAATTATATACAAATTCCAAAAAAAAAAAAAAAACAATATAAATTGAAATCTAAAAGCTAGGGTTTTGCCACTACATGACCTTCCTCAACCACTCATCATACAACAACAATGATAATGATAATAATAATAATAATAATAATAATAATAATACCTCAACGATATTGCCAACCAAATAAGGAAGCTGCTTGTTAAGTTTAATCTTCTCCTGATTCTCCTTAATCTTTTCCTTAAAGGAATCCAATTCAAGATTAGTTCTCTGCAATTCCTCCTGCTCATCGGAACACAAACAATCAGTTACAGATAGTGAGGTTTATTATTTAGAGATATAAAAGGAGATCCTGAGGTTAACAAAACCTTGAGGATTCGAATCTCGTTATCGAGAAGACGAGAAGCTCTCTGGATATCTTCCGTTGACATGGATGATAATTGGTCGTCTTCGAAGCTTGTGTCTTCTACCATTGGTGTCGCCATTGTTTGTTGTTTGTTGATTCAGATGTTAAGAGCAGAGATGTGTGTTTTGTACACAAACTTGTAAGCGTCTTGGAGAGGAAGAAAGGTATTTATATTCGGATCTTGCATCCGGGTCGGGTAGTCGTATCCATTTGAGTTGATGGATCCAAATATGATTTCCTAAGAGAGTAGTAAATTACATTTTTATCCTTGGTTTGATTACCATGGTTACAGGGTATGGTTCATTAGTTAACGCTTTGTCTCATCATCATGTCAGCATATTCTTTCATCGTCTTACACATCCACTATCTAGGGGTGTGATTCACTAACCCTCCTCTATCCTCTCCTCTATTTTTTTTATTTTCAATTTAATCACATGTTGGTAGACTCGTGGGCTTCGTGACATTTCCAACGATCATCACCATTTACTAGTGAGCAGCGTGTTGTTCCACTAGTGGACTAGTGGCCATGAAGTCACCTTAACTTCACAAACCCATACCATAAGCCTAATTCATAGTTTTTTTTATGAATTTAGTCTTTGATGGTACTGTTTACTTTCATTGGTTCATTAAAAAAGTAGGTTAACTTGAACATGATCTGTTAAAAGCTCCGTTGACTCGTTAACTAGTTTAAAAGTTCTTAAATAATTTAATCTTTGATTTTGTGAGGTAAATATATTAAAAGGGTGTTTGGAATTGCTTTTGTAAATCTAAAAGTGTTTTTTAGTAAAAGTGTTTATTAACTTATAAATTTTTAAAAAATAGTTTACAAAAAAAATGTTTGTATTTGCTTTTGTGGTGGAAAAGTCAATAAGTTGGTTTTTAAAAAAAGTTTTTGGAGTAAACTACCAAAATGGCCCTTGAGATTTGGCCTAATATGCCACTTTAGACAGAATTTTTTTTTATCACTGGAAACCTAGTGGTTTCTATATGGTGCCAATTTGAACTATTTTACAAACAATGTTAAAAAAGTCAGTTAACTTCAAGGGCAAAATGATCATTTCATGTCATAAGTTTAAAAACACTCATTTAACCCCTCTCTTCCTCTCTCATTACTTACGCCTCCTTCTTCCTCACTTAAAAAAACCCTAATCCCCAAGTCGTTAAAATTATATCATTTTTTTAAACATAATGTTTTCATTCCATAACAAGGAAAATTACATCAAGATAACGGGCAGGCGGGCAACAAGCTGCGTCGCCACCCCTTTTTGAATAGCAAATCCTAATCTACTAAAAACGTAACCCTGCCCACCAGGAGCCGAGACACTACTATGAATGACCCGCTTCAGGAAACGGGTAGCCTCCGGTGCCAATGAGCCAAAGGTATCAAAGGCCAAGGGCACAAAAACGTGTTGGTTCTCTTCGCAGGCTTTAGCATGTTTTTCTACCTTCTTTGCCTCTGCTTTTCGCACCGCTTGCCCTACTACAAAGCCACTATCCCTCAACCCAACTAGTGGAGATACACCCGTCAGGTCAACACAAGCATGCTTCCCCCGGCCCACCCAAAGACAAGAATATCTGCTGGTCGTAGAGTGGATCTCCCTTCTGCTGGATCCGAGAGGAAGTTCACAGGGGCCTCCTTCTTGGCTGAGATCCCAGCCCGCCTTAAAATGTCCCACAGAACGTCTCAAACCCAATCATGCCGATATTTGAAACCGGGTAACTCCTTACAATGAACCGCATGTTCCCCGTATTCATCCAGGCAGACCTTACGGCAAATCGAACATATTCCATCATCCTGGTACATGGGGATCATCAGACGATATTTAAGAATGGCCCTGTATTCAATAGCGGACATGCTTTGGCCTAGACCTTCGATCGGGATAACAGTCAGGAAATCTTGGGCGTGGGGGCTTTGCAAGCATTCGATAAACTGCCCTCTGACGTCGGGATAGACTAAAAACTTCACCCAGGCTCTGAGCGTTTTTTGCCAAAAAGGGCATTCGCCAAAGTTTTTTGGGGCTTTAGGGGGGGGGGGCGGTGTCCTTGTTAGAAAAACCGCCAATATCAAAACCTGGGAGATAGTCATTTAGCTTTTCAATGGCCTGCACGTAGTCCAAGTCTGCGCCGAAAACCCCGCTATTTCGAAGGATATGGTCTTGAAGGTTCCAGGACTGAGCTCGCGACGCCACAAACGCATACATGCCGACATCCTTCGCGGAGAGGAGCTCTAATCCTCCCATACGCATAGGCAAAGACGCCATCCGCCATTATATCAATGTGTTTTGAATTTTTTTTTTTTTTTGTGAACATGAGTGGAGTTAAAAAAAATTAGCCATGTCGTTAAAACTATATCAAATCAAGAACACACCACTAACTGTTTAGGTTTTCATGTGCACGACACTTGTTTGGACAAATAAGTTTTTAATAAATGATAGTTGAATGGTGAATCTATTTAGTGGTCAGAACAATTTTGGTGCTCCACCCACAGATCTGTCCCCAAATACAATAGGTTGTACATGATCGAAGGGAAGAACAGGAGCATCAAACATATAGAGATGGGAAACATCAAAGCCCCCGCCAAATAAGGATTCCAAATCCCGAGAAGAATTGCCGCTACCTGATGATCACATTGAACCCAACTCACTAAACTGTGATGACGGCCTCAGTATAAGAGGATGTTGCAGACTATTATTCCCATTTGTAGCAGTTATCTCGAATGAGGTTCTGCTCTGTTAGCGACGGCGACGGTCAAACCCAATCGGTCTTTGAAGACCAAAAAGGTCATAAACATTGACTCTTCAAATGGCTCTGCATCAATATCAATAACTCCACCATTGGCTCCCGATTGACCAAGAACACCATTAAGAGCCTCTCGCCATCTCACCTCACCTCAAACAAATCGACAATTGGCTAGAACATAGGTTTAGAGGTAGATGACACATGAATTGTTGTTGGAGAGCCACAATTGCAGTAAACCATCGTTTTTGTTCTTCGATTTGGGGATAGTTTTTTTTTTTAATTTTTTGAAGTGAAGAAGGAGGAGGGGTAAGTATTCAAACAAAGAGAGAGGGAGAGAGGGGTTACATGGGTGTTTTTAAACTTATGAGATAATATGACCATTTTGCCCCTAAGGGTAACTCATCGTTTGTAAAATGGTTCCAATTGGCACCATATAGAAACCACTAGTTTCTAGTGATAAAAAAAAAACTTTTCTGTCTAAAGTGGCATATTGAGCCAAACTTCAGGAGCCATTTTGACATTTTGTTCAAGGGTTTGTCTTAGCTTATTTATGTAAAATGACAAAAAAGTAAACATGTGTTGGGTGGGTAGATATATAATTTGTATCTTAAAATTCAAAAGCAAAAACAAAAAGTCATGATTTCTTAACTTATCCAAAACAACTTTTCTATTTGTATCAAAAAAACCAAAACAAAAAAATATTTATAACAAAGTCAAATAAGTTATTTACTTTTGAGTTAATAGTCAAATTTGTCCCTGAGGTTTGGTCTGGTTTGCCACTTCAGTACAAAAAAGTTTTTTTTTTTTTGTTTTTTTGCAATTCAACACTTGAGGTTTGGATTTTTTTTTTGCTATTTTCGTCATTTTCACTAACTCAGTTAGAAAATGTCGCTAAGGTCAGGGGTACGGTTATCATTTTGCCACTTTAATGAGAGACAATTTAGGCATTTCATCCTATGATTATTTTAATTAAAAAAAATCATCCGCCATCTTCTTCCCCCTACCACTTCCAAAACTGTACCTCGTTGTCCTCGTCGGAGATCCGCCGAACACGTCATCAAAGTCAAGATCCTCGTTGTCGGAGTTTCTGACAGAAGAACTAGCTCTGTTGTTGTTGTGTTCAACGATCTGTGAGTAAGGTTATATCAGAGAGACTGGTTTGTTGTTCGGCTAACTTTCTCGATGTGTGTTTGTGTTAAGACTTAAGATTAAGATTATGAGAGGAGGGTAGGATAGTGACAAAAAACAGAGGAATGTGGTGTAAAGATAAGCAGCGATGGAAGCCACAAGATGACGGGGGACCAGCTGGATAAGGAGACTAAAATAACACCGCCAGATGTTTTGTGTTTATTTTGGCGCCAATTACTTAGCCACAAATATATATACACTTCTTTCTTGTTGTTGGATTGAAGCTAGAATTTGTAGAATTGACTTTTGGGGTTGAGGTTAACCTTTTAAATGAAACCTAGTTCTTCATGTTTTAGAGAGAGAAATAAGAGAGAGCGAGAGGGGGGATATAGGGGGTGGGGTGGGGTGGGTTAAGGTTGATTTTTTAGGAAAATTGAAAAAAAAAATGCACGTAAAAGGACAAAACTATCCCTGACTTAATGAGATTTTTTAATTGAGTTAGTGAAAAAGACGAAAACAGCAAAAAAATCTAAACCTCAGGTGTTGAATTGCAAAAAAAAAATAAAAAAAATTTTGTATTGAATTGGCAAACTGAAGCAAATTTCATGGACGAATTTGGCTATAAACTCTCTACTTTTTTTTTAAAACCAAACTAGATTATACCCCGGAAACGTTCCGGGGTTGAGAAATCTAATATGACATATCAATTTTACATATGAAATAGAAAGATGCGTTTTACAGTTACATGCAGGAAAGATTCGGGTAGCACCTAAACAAAAACAATTAACAATGTATTTCCAATGTTAACACCTAACCTTAAACAATGTATAACTCTAATATTAATACCTAACCTAAAACAATGTACAACTTCAATGCTAACACATGTTGAAAATAGAATTCATATTTACTGATTTGAACATAATTAGTTACTTACCTATACATGATTAATGAATAACCTGAACACTTTGTGTTTTTTTTTTCCTGTATGAACGAAACCCCACAAAAAATAGTCGTTTTTTTCTCCGTTTTTATATAGCAGTATGGTACTCGTTGGAAAAATAATAAAACGATTGTTAATTTGGTGTAATTTTTTTCTTTAAAAAATCTCGTATATAAAAGATATTAACGTTTAAAAATTATGGGAGGAAACATAAGAGATAAAAATTTAAATTTGTTTTCAAATTCTTTTTTCCTAAAATAACTCAATTTAATTTGAGTAGATTATATTTTATATTATTATTTGTTTTTTTTAATTTGCCACATGGCATGACACATGACACGGAGAGAATGCATCCTTGAGTGCCATGTCATTAAAATTGCTTTCTTTTATTATATATATAGATAAGTCAAATAACTTATTTCTCAAGTCAATCCCTTTTGAAATTGTTATTAGGGTTTATGCTAACAAACGTTGGGGGCAAAAGAAGAAGAGAGATTGGGAATGGCAACAGCAACAGAAGAGGAGAGCGCAGTGAAGGAGCCACTGGATCTGATAAGGCTGAGTCTTGACGAGCGTATCTACGTTAAGCTTCGTTCCGACCGTGAGCTCCGCGGCAAGCTCCATGTATCTGTCTATCTATCTATCTATCTATCTATCTATCTATCACATTCTTTATTTTTTTAGCAGACTATTATTTCTACATTTTTTAAACTTAGTTGTTTCAGATATATATTCCTCCGACTAATCTTTGTGTTTCTTTGAGAACTTTGATCTGAAATCGTGTTTCAACACTTGCTTATTAAACCCCAATTATTCAAATTAATATCTTTTCTTATGATTTTAATTTTTTTAAACAAATCTTCTAATTTTTCTTGAACAAGTTACATTTGGATAGTGGGATAGTGGGTAAGCGGGCAACAAATTGTCCCCGTTTGAATCGCAAAGCCTATCCTGCTAAATACAAACCTTGGTTCTTAGGTCTCTTCCTGTCACTGCTTCTGCGCTCGTTTCAGGAAACGGGCACTGATCCAAATGTGTGAGAAGTAAACGGCAGGAACACTTTGGTTTGATAGATTGTTTTGGTGTGGGATTTTGTGAATTAGTTTTAATAATAGTTGTTTGTTTTGACTGAACAGGCTTATGATCAGCATTTGAATATGATTCTTGGGGATGTGGAAGAGATTGTAACAACGGTTGAGATTGATGATGAAACTTACGAAGAGATTGTCAGGGTATCTATCTTCTCATGATTATCTTCCTTTCCTTATAAGAGGCTGTTTGGGATTGACTTACTTGTAGAAAATCCATAAGTCATTTCCAAACTCAATCCCAAACACCATCTGAATTCTTATCTTTTGTCTACTTCTTGAACATGAATGTTCAAAAGCTGTTGAAACCTACCAAACTGCCCAAGCTGAGCTCAATAGCCTCGTTTGGCCGGGTTAGGATTAAGACGATTTGGTTTACGGTTTGGAACTGGCTGGGTAAACCATACTATCTGAGATATTAATAAAATAAAAATAATATCTTTTAATCCTGATCTGTCCTGTAGAGTGATTGTTCAAACCAATGTTTTTGTTGGTTTGTTTCTTAATTAAGAATCTTTGTTTGGGTCTTATGATTGCAGAGCACAAGGAGAACCGTTCCATTCCTTTTCGTTAGAGGAGATGGTGTCATTTTGGTTTCTCCTCCACTAAGAACTGCGTGAGGCAATTTCCAAACCGTTACTATTATAATTGTTGTTTCCAGATGGTGTCACAAATCTGTGATACAGCCCTAGATTTGTTTTGTTCATGTTTTCGACAGTTGAGAAGTTTGGCGTGTAGGAGTCTTTTGTAATTGATGTTAGTTTATGTTTATGGAAATAGGGAAAACTATAAATCTGTCTTTTAATAGACATCTTTTTTCATGTTCATGTGTTGTTACTTTGACTGAATGTGGTTGTAATGAACTCTTTGCACCTTGGTTTTAAGAGGCGCTATGAACTCTTTGCACATTGGCTTTAATAGGCGTGCTAAGGCACTCAAGAAAACACATTAAAGCTTGAGGCGGCACCTTGTGTACTTCTTGAAGATGATAAGAATTGTCTGTTAATAAAGCTCAGTTGGTTGTAGATAGGGCATTGTCTTGCGTACCTAACTTGCGCGCCTCTTTTGGGACAAAACAATGATTCGGAGCATCGATATACCTTTGTATAGTACTGCATTTTTTTTAAATGAAGTACTTTTTTTTGTTTTTGTTTTTTATATGTGGTAGACTGCTGGGTTGCCTCTTTGATTTGAAAGAATTTAAACTTTATTATGTTTCTTCTTCGTCCCAGTTAACCTTTTTGTTTTTTGTTTTCCTAACATATAATTTAGTTTGTCAAGTATTTTTTTTTTAATCTACAATAAAATTGTAAATTTGCAGTAATGAATTTTTTTTGACGCATTTGCATATAATAAAAAGCTAATTATATTTCAATATAAGGTAGTTTTGAGCCTTAGAATATTAAAAAAGTACTTTATACATACAAATCATTTTTTAATAGACTTATATGAAATGTAGAATGTTTACCAAAAGTGTGTATGTGTGTGTGTGTAATATATATATTTTTATCTTGTAAACTACCAGAAAAAAAAATACCGTTAAATAGAAACTTGAAAAATAAAATCCAAAAATTTATGTGACTGAAACGTGAAAGTAACCGTGTTTCGTTAAACAAGAAAAGAGAGTACATTTTAAAAAGTACTATTGTTTGAGCCTGGTATATGAATGATAACTGTATTATTATTAATCCATATCGATTACATAAATACTAGTAATAAAATCAAGAATAATAAAATTACATATTGATATGATAGCAAGCATGTACAACAAAATGAAGTTGAAAAATTACAAGCACAAGTTTAAAAAATTGGTAATTACTTAAACATCTAGATACACACAATTGCACCTCACCTCATGTTTTCAATATTACATTACATACTCTTATTGTTATTATTATCTTCTTTTCGGCCTTGAAAAACTTGGGGACCCAGTGGCTTGCTTCGCCCCAAAACTCCTGCCTGGAGAGTCTCTAAACGAACCATAACCTGCTACTGCTTTAACTGCTGTGGGACCGGGATCCAAGGGAAGTGAATCCACAAAACATGCTGTATTAATCTGAGTCCTCTTGAGCTCCGATTGTAGTAGCTCATTGCTGCATTGTTGGGCAAGGGCCTAAAAACAGTACCATCAAAATTAGTATATCATCAAATCATCATCATTTGTGTTTTAGTGATAGCACTTCGACCCACTTACTAATGAATCGGTCGATTTGAGTTACCTCAAACGGGTAAAAACAAGTTGGATAGACAATTTTAGTAAAATATGAAGACAAGTCAAACAGGTTCAGAGCCGTCCAAAGTGTACTATTTGGGTTTATCTTGTACCTCAAACAAAAAGTGTTATAGTGGGTCAAGCCAACCAACCCGACCCATATTAATAACTACTCTTTTACCCACCTACTGACGCATCTAATATTAACAACTGCCCTTTTACCCACCTACTGACCCATCTACAACAACAACAACAACAACCGAACCCAGGAAATCCCACAAATAGCAACGTTATTAGTAGGGTCTGGGGAGGGTGAGATGTAGGCAAACCTTACCCCCATCGTTAGAGATGGAGAGGCTGCTTCCAGAGAGACCCCCCCGGCTCGAGATCAAACACACACTAAAATATAACTTAGTAGACACACACCAAGCAGTATAAAAAAGGTAGTGGATGAATAACATAGAATAACAAGTACATAAATAACCTCATTAAATAACAAATAAAGTTAAAACACAAAGGCCATCTCTAAAAAAGCAAAAACAAAGACACAAAAGTACTCTTCTCCTAAAAATCTATGACTTTGATCCTACGTCTCCACGAATTCCTATCTTGGACCTACTGACCCATCTCATCATCATAATACCTACATGAGTAAAAATTAAGACAAATTGCATTATAATAATCCAGACTATTACTTGTTAGCCAATAATAATTCATACCAACAATTTGACAGATTAAAGTTAGGAGTGTCATTGTTGGTCAAATTGCTTGTATGGATTATTATGGGCTAATGGGTAATAATCTGGATTATTAAAATCCAATTTGCCAAAGATTAATAATTCTTTAAAATACCATAACATAGGAGAATGCAGTTGAGTCCAGCGATCTTTGACAAAAAGTAAAAAATTAGTTTAAAAATATACAAAAGCCATATTATTTGATAGAAACACGAGTGCCTTACAATAAGTTCATCAGGTGAAACAGTCCCCTGTTTGTCATCTATCAAATCATCACTTCCTCGTGTAGCACGGCGACGGTGCTTTGGAGTATCACCGGCTTCAGATGAGCTTTCAGTGGCTTTTTCCAATATTGCCCCTTGTAAAGATCTGAGAGATTCACTCACTTCAGGAGTGAAATACTGATTTAATATGGTCTCGAAATATTCAAGCTGCATAAAACAAAAATAATTTAAAATCCCAAAATATTTGTTTTACAAGAGAACCCTACAACATGTAAGATCGGGTTTACCTCAAGCATGAGCTGGCAGAAACCATTTGCATCCAACATCCTTATATCAGTGTCTTTATGTTCATGAAAAAGGCTGAGTAATGTGTCCATTAAGCCTTCAACAAGAATTCCAAGTATCTTGTCAAGCAAAGGTTTACAACCACTAGATACCTGCAAAACAAGGTTCCAAGAAAATTCAGAAATATGCAAATAAAGAAACCCCATAATACCCAGTTACCCACAAAAAGATATTAAGAGGTATCGCAATTGCGTGGCTTGGGTCAGAGTCAAAATGCAAAACGAGCAACTTTTTGGTACAGATCATAAAGAGTCCGCATGGGTTGACCCAAACATGCTGTCCAAAAGTTTTACACTATATATAATGTGGAGTAAATCATATTACTATACTATGCTTTGACTTTCCGACTAAAAATAATATAAGAGGTTTCATGCGATACAGATACCATTCGGGGCTTGGATGTTTTTCAACCAAAAGTGGCCCATTCTGTTACAATTTTTTTTCAACTTTAGCCATTTGACCAGCTAGATTTAAAACATACCTCTGCATGCACTGCTACAAGAGTGTGCAACAACTCCACAGAAGCATCACGCACACCCTGCAAACAATGGGATTACTTATTTATAGCTAAAGATGAATAAAAGGATAAATTTGCATCTGAGAATAGTTTAGAAGCCCTCACTTTCACTGCAGGTACTCCCCCCCACTGCACTCCAGCATCCAACAAATAGTTCACAGCAGCTGTTCTAATGTGATTTGCCTGAAAAATAAGCAGAAATATTAAACAAATGAAATATAATAATATTTTGGATTATGTTGGTGAACATATATTAACATTCAAATACTATTTTATCGAAAATAGACTTGAACACAGAAGTATTGAACCTTTGCCATAGTATACTGTGCAAGGACTTTCTCTTCTAGACCAGAGAAAGATCTAACCAGATCATCCACATCATTATCCACCTCGTCTTTCCCCCTGCAAGGATCCAAAATTTTATGATTATCCTACTTTAATTACTAAGTTACAGTTGCCATTCTGAAAGCAGCATATCCAAACAACCCCCATGGATAGAGGCAAAAGTACTTTAAGCAAGTAAATCTTCCTAAAGGATGATAGATGAATTAAATATAAAATGAAAATAATAATCTATAGTAGCAGTTGAAAGTAAAGAAAATGGTATTACAACCACCTTACCCAGTATAATCCCATCTATAGACAAGCTAATGGTAGGGTCTGGGGAGGGCGAGATGTAGGCAAGCCTTACCTCTATCCCAAAGGATAATGAAAATGGTAATACACGAGATTAATAAGAAACCCACATTTTAGCCTACTGTTTTTTGCGATTGAACAATCAAACCAAAATGGTAGTATTTAGAATGGTACAATATTACCATTATAATTAGCTTACGACCATAAACTGAAAAGAGTTGCTGAGCAGATTATATTAGGCATTACATGTGCTTAATAGTGCTGATATGATATTTACATTATACAGATCTTTACAAAGACGTATTTGTTGGCATGAAAACATATACATGACTAGTTTTTTTCCTCATGAAATGTGTGGCGGTGAGTCAGTAACATTCTTTAAAAAGCTAAACCTAATTAAAGTAAAATTTTCTCAAATCCAAAACCA
Organism: Ambrosia x helenae; assembly: GCA_030844895.1. Taxonomy (NCBI): domain Eukaryota; kingdom Viridiplantae; phylum Streptophyta; class Magnoliopsida; order Asterales; family Asteraceae; genus Ambrosia; species Ambrosia x helenae. Next base: position 21,795 of record JAUTDX010001683.1, on the reverse strand, counting down.
TATAGACAATAACATGTTACTTTCAGATTTATACTCTAATCAACCAATGAAATAGCAAAATATAATTCTGGGAAACCATATTTATAATACTTCTCAACGTACCTAGGCTGCATCCATATGTGTTTATATTTATGATGCATTTCACGAGAAAGATCATCTTTGCAAAATCCAAGGTTACTCAATACCATCAACAATTGTTGGTGTGGATTAGTAATACTTCCAGGGAGTGGCTCAAATGAGTTTTCTTCAGGATATCCATTTTGGTAGGATGAATTTTCTTTATTTGATATATTTTGACCAAGCTCACTTCCAATCTGCTCCAAGTGACCTAATCATGTGCATTTTAGTTATGAATGGGTCGATTCAGGTTATGTTTTATTTCTAGCCAGTCAAACGAGTAATTAAAAGAATAGCATAAAAGGAAACAGGTCAAATAGATCAAAGGGACCGAAGTCGCCAAAAGTGCATCTTTAAGAAGAACCTCTCCTAAAATTAATAAAAAACTTAGATTGTTATAGAAATAATATAACCTTTGCAATCATTAATCATAGTTGACACACTAATTATTAACAAAAAGTTCAAAATTATTGAACAAAAAGTTATTCAGATCAACCTGAACCATACCCAAATATACCCATTAGCCCGTATCGTTTGACTCGCCCGTTTTGTCACGTCTAATCATTAGTTAACAGTGTATAAGCACATGAAAAGACAGTAAATGACCCTCTTCATACCAGCAAAATCAAGCAAACAGTTCAAAAATGAAACCCTAACAGATTCTTGAGTTTCTTGAAAGAGTACAAAAGCATCTTCTGATTTTGTTGCTTCACTCCCTAAAGACTGCATCATCCTGGAAATAAAGTTGACATATCTTTACCCATGAAAAACCAAGCTCCAGAGTAAGGGAGGCAAGTTGTACACCACCAAAATTGCTTTGCACACAATGACACTTAATTATTGTTGTACCATGTGCTTTTGATATTGTACATTTTTCAGGTGTGAAGTAAATTTAGTGGTGTACAAGTCACCTCACCAAGTAAACATACAAAAATGAAGAAAAAGCCTTAGGGTTTAGGAGGGCAACACACAGTATATATCAGGAAAAATGCTTTTACTTACATATCTATCTGATCCATTGCAGTAACCATAACCGAACGGAATGCTAAAGGCAAGTGAGAAATTGTGTATGAAGATTTGTTTCTTTCTAGAACAGAAACTGGGACCCACAATTCGTTTTTTGATATCTCTTCAGTTGAAGATCTCATCCATAAACTAAGCCTCTGTATGTAAGTTTTTGTGATCTCATATTGAAGCGTACGCAAAGCTGCAACTGTTATCAGGAAAATGGATAGTCAGGATTAGCCAAGGAGCAAAGGATGGATGAACAAAAGGGTCAATTGAATCAAGATACCAGCAACCGTAGGTGCTGCTTCTTTTGCTTCAAAAGCTTCACATGCTTTAGATATATCTGTTATTGCATCACTCATGTATGGCCGAAGAATATTCGACTCCCCAAGATCAAGAAAGGTGTTGTGGACCTGAACAATTAAGTGGCATAAAAATTGAATCACAAAATAAATAATAGAAAAACACAAAGAAAAACATAAATTGTTAGCCATTGCGTCATCTTAAACACAAAATGTTCATACTCTAGCACATGAGTTAAATTACTATCGAAAATTATTAATTCTTCAAAAGCTATGACACGCCTTTGTGGGAAGAGATATATTTAATTATAAAAATTTCATAAAAGAATGTGTACCTTGGATTCATAAGCAGATATAGTGTTCTGTATCATTCCAGACACTTCATCAAGAGAGTGACTTGAATATTTCTCGTCTCCCACCTGTTAAAAAGTTGCATGTAAAAAGGATGGATAAATCTATAAATATAATAGAAAAACAATATACGTATGCTACAATATTAAAAATAATTAATTACCTTAGCAAACTTGCCACTTGAAACAGAAAGGGCAACCTTCCAGAAGGCTGGTATGTGATGAACAATTACAGCAGTCAATCTTCGTATGTATCTTCCACGAAGAGCATCAAGTTCTTCAGAACCTGAATCTCTTGGTTGTGAGTTTGATATTAATGAATCATTCGGAAACATATCAACAGCACCCTGATTAAAGTACATAAAAATTATAATTAAATAAGGTTTAAGATCTAAGGCGGTGAGCAGAAACAATATATATATTTTTCCAAATAAAAGAAAAGGAAGTGTTGTTCACAGATTCATTTAAATCATGCTGGATTCTCCTCCATTTTTCATCAGATAGTGCTTTCTCATGTAGCTCATTTTGCAAGTTCTCTATCCTTGTTTCATGATCAAAAGTGCACTTCTCAAGCAAACCTCTGATCCTATGGTTCTGATATGTACACAAGAAAACACGAAAATTAAAGCATTTACATGTGTGTATGTGCATGTGTGTATATATGTGTAATTATGAATGTATGATTGCTTATGTGATTGCAAAATCAAGCTATTGTTTAACATTAGATTCTCACCTGTATATTTAGATAATGACGTACAGGATCTGACTCAGGTTCCAGCTCCAGTAAAAGCCTCACAACATTTTCAAGCTACAAGAAACATAAAAAAAAAAAAAAAAACTAATATTAACAAAAAAAACTGACCTTAAAAAATTCTGAAAATCGAAATTATTTGTTTTAATGACTAGAATTTATTGGTATATGAGTATGTATTGTCCTCACATTTGTTAAGTCAATCTGTGGATCTTCCATAGAACGATAAAGCATGCCTTTGAACTCTTGCATAACTTTTTCAACCTCCTCAAGAACACGTTTCAATATACCAACCTATATGTTGCAAAAGACCACTACACAATATTAGAATTGAATAATAAACTAAATACCCTTAAAAGAGAACAGTGTATATGGAAGGAGATTAAGTTTAGTTATTGTACATGAGAAGGGAGGACAATTGACTTTGCTTTCCTGTACTCTCTGACTGCCAGATCATACTCTCCCTTACTAATATTGCCACGAATTGCACTTGGTAAGTTGAACAAAGTACGGAACCTCTGAAGCATTCCTTGAACTGACCTAATCTTCTCTGCTTGAGCCTAACAGATAAAAGAACACAATTTATAAATTTAGAACTTTAAACTTAGAAATGGTAATTTAGTCTCATCTACTTATTAATGGGTCAGTCCAGAACAGATTTAAACTCTTAACACTTAACAGATCGAGGTCAATGAAGTTATTTGAAGAGAAATTGACTAGAGAATCGCCCACATTATAGTCTTATTAATGCATAAAACCGCTTAGAAAGGGATAATTTCATATATATGATATATCCCTATAGATCTCTTAAATATCATATGTACCAAACCAAATTCAAAATACGATACGTACCATTGGTAAAAATAATCGTAACCCAAACTTTTATGATACAACCAAAATTTACTACCCTTACATGAAATAACACTATAATTTCATATTCAGTTATTCACCAATTTTTTAATTATTATCTTTTTACTATTTTCTTACTAAAGCTTCTTTACTTTTATTTTTATGTTTTATTTTCAGCTTTTTACAGTTTTTTACGAATCTTTTTTTCTTTTTAGTCTTGTTATATCATTTTACTCTTCTGTTTATTTCTATAATTTTTTCTTTGTTCTTAATAATTTATAGTTCTTATTTTATCTTCATGCTATTAATAAACAGGTTACATGTTAAAAATATTATGTAATGTGTAGTCCAATTTGAGTACTAATATGAGCTTTATTCGTTTCAATCCAAACTGTAGGTACAGTGGCATAACCCCAATCTATGTTAGTATGCCACAATAATGTTTCCATATGAGCAGATTTAGAGTTTTCTGTTTATCAAGCAAATGGAAGACAGAGACAATAACGTCTAGTTTAAAGCTCGAAGAGTCATAGTATCAATAAAAAAGTTTGTAAATGGATGGACATTATAAACGAACAAACCAGAGATCGAGTTGAAAATGAGAGACTGATGTTTTCTTCTGGATGATTTGCAGATAATGATAGTGAACCAACAGCTACCAGCATTAAAGTAATACGGGATTTGTTGAATAAAAAGATTTTTGATAGATTGAAGATGAGTCTGGTAAAAGATCCATAAAACGGTACGAAATTAATATATTGGGAGAAGAAGAAAAATAAATTAGGGCCAACTGAGGTTGAAAAAAATTATGTAATAGTATATATTTTTCAAAAGGGTAAAACTGTCATCAAGTGAAATTCATTAAAGAAAGGGTACATATGATATTTTGAATGAGGTTTGTGTATATATGATATTTAAAAGGTCTGTAGGGACATATATGAAATTCTCCCAAAACTATTTTGTTCATAAAGATCAATTACAGCTGAAATATCATGATTCTTGTAATTATATATGATAAAAACGAAAAGCTCTAATAATCTGCACAAATGTGTTCTACTAAACCAAACCTGAACCCTTTCAACCTGTAAAAAAATGTGTGTTTTGATCCAAAGGCGTGGCCCTTCTAGTTAAAGGGTTCAAACCTGTCTTTCAAGTAGGGGTGCAAAAGCACGATTAGCCACAGAAGTAACTCCTTGGATAGAACTATATAAATGCGAGGTCCCGCATCCTTCTGGATCTTCTTCTATTCTTCTCAGTTTTGACTCGATATCTGCAAAATATATTATGCTCATCGCTATTTGTACAAACCATTTATCACTATCTACATTGACTATCATGCACTCAGTGACCATTACTTACCATCAATGGTTGTTTTGCAAGAGACAAAGCAGTCAAAATTTTCTTTGACCAATTGTTTTCTCTGTTGAGTCCGTCCTTTGAGATCTGTTTTTAAAGCCAAAGCACCAGCCTCCATGTCTGCAGCAGGTGTATCTTGATGCACTCGGCTTAGGAATAATTTTGGATCGAATTTGTCAGAGTAATACATCAATTTTTCTGCAGGCAATAATCCATTTACTAATTTAGGTCATGCTTCATATGCAAATCCAGCGAAAATCAACATTCACGTGACAAATGCATCCTAGAAAGACAATTTAGTGCCAAAATGAAAAGAGTTGTAATTCTAAAGGTAACGGGAACGTAACCTACAAGCCACCTAACCACCACCAACCGAAACCCTAGACCATATCCTTGCATTCCACTAATTAGGGTTATCAGGAAAAGTCCAAAATGATTGAGTTGAAAGAAACCATTGATTCACACTCTACTTCTTCCTAGAAAATAAAGGTGTTGATGGACGGACTGAGTCTCCTATGATGAATTCTCATTATTACGATGATGATGATGATAAGCCTTCACATCCTAAGGGCCCGTTTGGTTGAAAGAATCTAATGGAATTAGAGAGGGAATTGGAATTTATTCCATTCAAAATCGTGTTTGGTTAGTCTTGAATGGAATTGGAGTTGGACTTTTTCCATCATTAATGGGATTTTGAATTCCTTCCCATTGCTGATGGAATTTGTATCATTCCACATGAATGTTTAAAATTGTCCATTATACCATCATCTTCTCCCATGAAACAACTCATCACAGAATGCTAAAATTGTTCTCAAAAATCACTAATATAAATCTCACAGAAATCAATTAAACATAAATCGCTAAGAAATCGTGAACCCCCAAAATCAATCTAAATCTTAATCAAGATGAAGCCATCGCCATACCTTTGAAACTAGTATACTGTCTCATTTTCTTCGAATCCAATGTATGTTAAAATCACACAAAATTGATGCTAATTTAAAATTAAACAAGCAAAGCAAAGCTGATGATGAATTAAGATTGGAGCTTCAAGATTGACGCATATAGAGCAATTGGTTGCTTCATATATATTAGTATATCACAAAATTGAAATAAATTAAGAATCGGCGATTCAACTTCAACGAAGACAAAAGATGAGGGAGAATGCTATGAATACCATGAAACACTTCTTAAAGCTTGAAGCTTTTTAAGTTCGCACAAATATTTTCTGGCTAATTGATTAGGTAGCCAATTTAGTAATTTACCCAAGAACTAAAAAAGAGATAATTTGTCTAAAGGATTGTTTAGTAATCTTAATTTTTTAACATTCCAATTCTATTGCTAAATTTACAAACCAAACGCAACATGATTTTTTGAAGTATTTAATTCAAATTCCTATTCCAATTCAAATTCCTATTATAAACATATTGTCAACCAAACGACCCGTAAGACTGAATCGGTGAATCCATCAACAATCCTATGTATTCCTAGACCAGAGGAAAAATAAATGTAGAATGGATTCTGCCAACTCAAATATTGTGAACTTGCATGTTGACCCCGCCAATCAACCTGATGTAGCGGGGCCATCTAGCATAACTAGCATCTCAATATGGCTGTTAAGTCCCTTGAATCTACTATGAGGATACCCTACATGACTTGTATCTGAATGCCAAACAATCTGACCATCATGAATAGAGTATTAAACAAGTTAGACTATTAGGTCCTTTTCCTACTTGAGATATCTCGAGTATGAGAACTAGAGTATCTTAGTGACCAGTATGACAAGAACCCACTAAAAACACTTACCAAAAAAACCAATATCTGGCCATGTACCTATGAGGTACTATAACTTCCCTAAGCCCAAGTCTAGCCATTAGGATGTAGTTTTAAATTACCTCCTTAATCAAATCCTTTATCAAATATCACATTTAGTGTTTATTTGTTTATATTAAAATAAAGTCAACCAAAAAAGACTAGTCATGAGAAAGCTAAAATATAACTATGTCCACGGTCCACACCCCTAACCACACTTATGCATAGTCTATGTTGTTTTGAATGCCACATTTCTTATATGATATCAACATGATGGTTTGAGTCACACTAATTATTGAGATGTTCATACATAACTTTGCTCGATATGATGCACAATGTAAAAAAAACCCATAAAAGTTGTATACAAAAAAATATTCCATATTTCCATCGCAGCAAGTCAACCACATATACCTATAATTTTACTTCAATCAGGTTGGATACTTGGATCGTATGACTCACTTTTCCTTGAAATTTATTAAACCATGCACTTTATTTGATATTGCACAGTAGATACATGTAACCATGAATGAAGTCAATGAACATACAATTAACAGAAGCATCATGCAATATTGCAACATGCTCCACAAGAGTACATCTACTTTTAACTATATCAAATGCCATTCAGAAAATAAGATGTGTACATAACAGTAAAACATTTAAATCTATTTACGAGTACCTCGAACATCAGAATCTACTTTGTCAGAGTTGGCTGGAGAACTTGCTACATATTCATTGACCAGCCTCAAGGTTCTGGTGTCAATAACCCTGCCATAGATATTAACCATCATTAATAATAACAATTAGTTGAAAAAACATGAGCAAAAACTGAACTGCATTTCTGATGACAGAAATCAAAAGGTATGCCATATATGATGGCAGATGTCAAGAACCATCAGGATAGAAGAAAGTAGAAACATAACCTCCAAGCAAAAATTTAATATGGTAATAAGTAGAGCTGACAAGATGGCCGGGTAGGGTAATAGGTCCAAACTCAAAAACAGGGTTGGATTAACAGAGGTTATTTTTAAAACACGTAAAAAAGAGTGTGACGTTAGTTCAGTTGACATGCAAACACTTTTGTCTATTTTTGGATTCTTTTTAATAATGAATTACCATGTTATTTAAAATTAAAAACAATATTATTGCAATAGTAATCTAGGTCTTCAAATAGAAAAAGTTAATTTAAGAGGTTGCATACATTAAAATTCGCCTTTCGTCAAATTTCAACTCGTTCTATCCATTCAACCGACACATTCTCTTTTTAGATAAGTTCATTTTATTTGCCCGTTTGAGATCAAAGTATCAAACCCATTCAAACAGACCCATTTATAAGTAAATGTGTCAATATTTCCACCTCTAGTCACATGTGAACATATAGGAAAAAGAAAGGCACATGAGATCTAAAATGTCAACCTTTCCAGTAAATATCATTATCTACATAACAATTAGATAACAAAATGAATATTTACCCAAGTCCTAGAGGATCTACAAGTTCCGTGACACGTGAAAAAGACTGTAAATTATTAAGCCCCTTTATAGCCACTGATGGTTTCTTCTCAAACTTTTGAGTTGTGGGAACTGTTCTAGTCTCCCTCATGTCCCGAACCCTTCTGCCAAGCTGTCACAATAAGAAAGCATTATAGGGTTCAACTGTTATCCATAATTAAATAAAAACTATGTCTTGAAGTTGAAAGAGTAAAATCTATCATGAGTGATGATATGAAAAGTTGATCCAGCAAAGGTATAAAGAAATTTCCATATATAGAACATTATTTTCCAACTAAGTCTAAGATAGATCATTCCGCAAATCGAACCTCTAAAAAGTTGTGATCTGAATAAACAGAACAAGAAAACAAATAGTAATAGAGTGTGGTGCAGACAATAGTGTGTGGATGTGTTACTGATACTAGAAAGCTTATTGATGCCAGTGTACTGTTGGTATTAGAAAATTCAGATTATTTGATAAAGTAATAAATATAGCAAGGATAAAAACGTGTATTTTTCGATTGTAAGTTAATCAGTTGCAGTTAGTGTCGAAATGATTATTGGAGCCCTAAATAATTGAATAATCATAAATAAAAGCAAATTACTCAAACACTATAAAATGATTAATGCAATCATACAATCACTTAGGTGGTGTTTGTTTTTGAAGAGGTAAAAGGTCTGCAGTCTGCGGACCACATCTGCAGACATCTGCAGGAGAAGAGGTGGACCAAAGGTCTGCAGTCTGCAAAAAGAAGACTGTTTGTTTGTTAAGTCTGCAGTGTAACCTAAACCATAGACCACCATAACCAATCACAACCCACCATAACCATAACTCACCACAACCATAACCCACCACAACCTACCATAAGCACCGTGAACCAACACAACATACCATAACCATAACCCACCACAACCCAATTTACACAACATTCCAATTTCCAAACTCATGGTCACCATCTCAGTCTCAACCCTAGACGCTTCCACTCAAGCATCACCAAACAATCATCAAACATAATACTCTACAAATCCCTAAATTAATATATCAAAACCAACAACACTCATGTAGTAGTAATAATAATAATAATAATAATAATAATAATAATAATAATAATAATAATAATAATAATAATAAAAACTTAAAACAACAAGAACTTGCCCTCATTAATAATATCCGGTTTTTGAGGCCTAATTAGTAGGATGAGGCAACAGCGACAAGGGGCAGGGGGGAGGAGGAGGCAGCGACAACGTGGGAGGAGGAGGGAGGTGGCGGTAGCAGAAGGGGAGGAGGGAGGAGGAGGTAGGTGGCGGCGGAGGGGAGGAGGATGGAGGTGGCGGAGGGAGGGGAGTGGAGGGCGGTGGCGGCGGAGGGGAGAGGAGGGAGGGAGGAGGAGAAGAAGAGAGAAGGAGAAGAGAAGTAAAGGTGAAGAAGAAGAAGAAAGAAGAAGAAGAAAGAAGAGAAGAAAAGGAGATGATGAATGATGTTGCTGTAGTTGTTAACAGGAGAAGAAGAGAAAAAGAAGGAGAAGGGGGTAGAAGACATTGGTCCAGGTCTGCACCAAGAAGAGGTCAGGAAGACCTTTTTTAGTGAAAGGTCTTCCGAAAAACAAACAATCTGCGCGCCCCAAACGTCTGCCCGCGTCTGCGCGGCGCAGACAGAAGTGGTCAGAAGCACTTCTGACCAAAAAACAAACACCACCTTAGTGAAAACAAATCCGAATACCCCCTTAAATAGATCAATCGATCAAGACTCATTGGCACTGCCTGTTAGCTGTGAGTTGTTTAGTATTAATAACAATGTACTTTACATGGTGTATTTAGATACCAAAGTATAACACCATAAATTTTTTATACAACCTTTGTTGCTTGAGGCACTTACTACCACATAATCAGTAATATTCTAGTTGTACACCATACAGGCTGTAAGATAGATCATCTCAGTTCTATGATAACAAGTATATTCTGTGATATATGATATAACAAGAAAAGCAACAGGTGTTTTTAGTTGTTCTATAATTTGAAGACATCACCATTGAAAATTAATCTGTCCCAAAAGTGTATATGTATCATAATTGATCAATTTAGTAGTATCTCCAAAACTGCTAAATAGCACTTTCAAAGCATTGTTTTGTTCCAAAATTTAGAAAATCAATTCACATCAAAGTTATAGTAAGTAGACAAACATATTTTTTTTCTTTAATTTTCAAATTGTAGTTCATGTTTTTCCTAGTGTCACAACTTTTTCTATCAAAAGCATAGTTATCAAAGGCGTGAGGCGCACTTAGGCTCCGCCTGTGGCTTAGGCGAGAAGCGCAAAAAAGCGTGGGCCTAAGAAAAAAAAGCGCAAATAAAAAAAAATTAAAAAAAATCACCAAATCATTACAAATAACAATCATCTTATAAAATAATATTTATATAACTGTAAACTGACTGATTTAGCCATACACGTCTTTGATAACTATGTAGTAGACAAATCGGTAAATCAATGAGTTGAGGTGTTTGTCTATTAAAGAATAATTCAATATCTATATGTGTTTTAAAAATCATATATAGTTAAAAAAAAGATTGATTGGGATTTTTATGTATCTATATAAATTGGTAAGTATTGGTCGATTATAGTAGTTAGGGGGATTAGGTTTTAAAAATCAGATTGTGGCTTTTTTATCTAGGATGGAAAAGCGAGATCTGGTGGCTTCTAGGAAATTGGTCGCCTAGGTGGTCAAGGCGATGGCTTTTGATAACTATGATCAAAAGTCCAGTCACTATCATAGAATTGTGTGGTGCAGGAAAAAGTGTGCATGGTACGATGATGTAATTTTTATTTTTATTTTTTGCAAAAAATGGATGTTATACCTGTATATTGTAAACAAAAGGTGCATTAGTATTTACCGATATAAGTTATTTTACAATAAGATTTACTGCTTATTAATATTAGTTGAAATTTCATCACAGCAATTTGGTTGTAAAGGTCAAACATATAGATGGATTCAATTAGTTGTACAACTACTTTTTGTTATTTTGTAGTCTATTACTACTATTAGTAATTCTAGTAATTTTTGTTTTGTTTTCCTTAGCGACACCATATGTTATTTGTACTTTATACTTTATATTTAAAAAAAAAAAGAATTATTCAAGCAATCAAGCCGGGAGTCTCGTTAGTCAGTAGTAAGATAATGGTTCATATGATGATCCATCTCATGGACTAAATCATGACTACACGAAACTCGATCATACATGAAATCAAATCATTTTCAGTGCATTATCATACCCATTCATACTTCCATAACTGTGTTTCAAATTTTAACACTTTTTGTAAATATCCCATTTTTGTTTTGTACTCACTTTAAACACTATTTTCAGAATTAAATCTTGAGGTATCTAGCAATCTAGCAGTGCATATTGGGTGAGATGGAACAACCTCAAGAAGTAACCAACAAAACTCCAAACATGAAAACTAGCTACCCATTGGAAGTACTACTTATTTTCCCAAAAATACCCTTGTTCTTTCTAAGAAATAAGCCTACTTATATAATTTCTAAAATCTAAATAATCCCCAACCCAAGACATATCTGATGCAAGTATTAAAATAAGTAACCTTCAAAGGAAAACCCAATGGTAAGGTCTCATGTAATCCCTAATAACCTCCTGCCAGTTCCCATCCTTAACCCCTTGAACGCCACCTGCCTAACGTAATTCACATTTCACCTAGCCCCATTGGTTAGCAACGTATTCGCACAGACAAATGCAACCACAACAAATTTAGCTCCTCTACAAAATCAATCTAAGCATTCTAAACTGAACTAAATCAAAGCCACATACATATAACCAGTTATCCACTACTGCTATACCTAATGAGCTTGAACCCTAGCAAGACTATTTGCATCCTATATATTAAATCACATATTACCAATCAATCATATAACACTAGATTCGATTAATTCCATAAACAATTTATACCTCCGCTTCATCGACTCGCTTCCAAGCATCCGGTTCCTCTCCATCCCAAACCTTCTCATCCTCCTTCCTCCCACCTCGTCCCCGATTCCTCGCCCCGACCCGATCACCAACCGAATCCTCATCGCCAGACGAAATACTAAGCATCTCCACTTCAGAATCCTCATCATCCTCCTCAGTAGCATTCCTGCGGTGCTGCGGCTTTGAAGCGGCGGTGGCGATGGAGTTGTTAGGGTTTTTAGTAGGTCTGTGGTTTGACGGAGGTTGAACGAAGTTGACTACAGGTTTAGAGGATCTGGATTGGGATGGTCGTGTGTAGTTTAAATCTCTTTGTGATTGTTCCTTTAAGGCCATCTGTAAAAGCTCGTCGTCGTCACTGTCGCTCATTGTATGGATTTAGTGGGTATTGATTTGATGATTGGAGTGTTAGGGTTTCAGGTAGATTGGAGAGAAGATAATAAATAATATGATATGGATCTTGGTTTGTTTTTTTTTTTTTTTTTTTACTTTTGTCTCAGATTGTCAGGTGAAGGTGAACAGGATGGACTTGGTATCAAAGTCAAGGTGGTAGTCATTTTAGAGCATGTATGTTTTGCTCTCTATTTCCACACCTCTTTTTACCTTATGACTTATTATCTAATAACTCATAAATTAAAATAAAAGTGTTTGGATAGTTGTTTGAAAAGTAACTTATAGAGAATTTTATGTTTTGAAAAGAAGAAATTGGGAGAAAAGTCACAAGTCACAATTTGTGACTTATGAGATTAAGTAGCTTTTGAAGGGGGAAAAGTTATAAGAAGAAATGGAGAAAGAGAGCCAAACATGTTTAATAAAAGTTTTATTTATGTCTAATATTACCTCTAGATTTTGTTTTTAATACTTTTATCTCTATTTTTGTTTGGTTTAACCGCAAGTTACTTCTTTATATTAATATACTAGGTGAAATCCCGTGTGAAAACACGGGAAGAATACATCATTTATTGTCAGCCAATAGATTGGCTACACATTATCCACAAGTATCCATCAATTATGTCACATTTCAATTTCAACAACTGATAATTTATAAAATACATTACTATATTAACATCGACCCAAACCACTATAACAATATCTAAAGCATAGGAAACAACATTCAATGAATGACCCACATATGTAAGATATATTAATATTTGAAACTTTGATTTACTAACAGATGTAATATATATTAATATTTTAAGCTTTGATGTACTAACAGATATTAGATATATTAACATTTTAAGCTTTGATATACTAATAGACGTGTCTATAACATCTGCAAATTTACGAACAAACATGAAAAAGAGAACCTAAAAACAAATTTTGGAAGCTTGTTTCGAAACAAATTTTAAAGTGTGTTGCATATCAGTTACATCTCGAAACGCATCGTTTCCCCCATAAGCCATCCATATAGGCAATGATTCAGGGATCAGGCTGAGATCAAATGTTGGTGGTTTTAATTGCCCATACTACAGTGCGTTCTTCAGAGTCCCATAGCCATACTTTGCAAAAGTACCTTTCCGTATCACTGCAAATCGACAAAAATACAACAATACTAAATTTATTGTTTTGCATTAAATGATTAAGAAGGAAATCAATTAAGAATGGAAAATGTGTACCTTGTAAAACATACTGTATAACTATAAAGGTGGAAAATGTGTACCTTGTAAAACATAGTGTACTGTATGTGAGGCGCGCTGCTAAACGTGACGCTCATCCATCCAGCTTTATCACCGATCAAAGTGCAACATAACAAAAAAGATAGCAAATCAGCTCTCAGATTAAGTAAACATGTATTTACAACATAATCAACACAATGACTGATAATCGGCTTACAACAACAATCAACACTTATGTAAAACACCAATGCCAAACAAATACATAGGCGTTCTTACTTAACAACACCCGAGCTCAAAGAACAACCACCATCATCACCAGTTGCAGCCGCTATGGCCATTGCTATCAACCTCCTCTTTCCATCTCCTTCTTACTCCGGATCATCAGTACGCAATTCATACCTACAAATTGAAATGTATTCCTTAAACCTAACCATATAATAATACACTCACCATGATACATATCAATAAAACTAAAGTCTACCTCTAAAACAAAATTTAACAAAAGGCCCTACTCCTACAGTCATAAGCTTGGTCCACTTAAAAGTTTCTACGTCATCATCATCATCATCATACTCATTTAATCCCACCTATAGCAAAGCTAAGGTAGGGTCTGAGGAGGGTAAGATGTAGACAGCCTTACCTCTACCCCTAAGAATAGAGAGGCTGCTTCCAGCGAGACCCCCGGCTCGATGTGGTTTGGTATCAAGCCTTGGACATAAGGTACAAAACGCTTAGCAATCGGGACAAACCCGATCGGTGCATGTACCCCTTTGTCTTTTGGCTATCCACGCCACCACATGATGCATGATTAACCGTCCGTCGTTTTTAACGTTATTTTCACGAAATTAGTAAAATAACGTTAAAACTAGTGTAACTTTACTTTTGCCCCCAAAGGGCCACACATATATACATTATATGCGCACGCCGTAATGAAAGGCAAACAAGATTTAGATAATATTACCAAGATAAAAAATATATAAGTCATCAAAAAGGTCTTCGACATCCGTAAAACCTCCAAAGATAAACACTTGAGGGTCGAGATTGTCGGCGTAGGAGGTGGCGTCTTGGTTCCTCTCTGATTGTGTCCATTGGCTTTCCATAGAGTATGTTATCCCGAACTGTCCCACTTTAAATCCAAGAAGCTTGACTAACATAAGCAACTGATCCAAGAACATCCACCTAGATTCAAGCAACAACAATAAGGTTTATAAATTTACATATTATTTCCAAATAAAAAGGAAAAAAAAACTATTTTCTAGACTCACACTTCATGAATTTCTGGTTATTTCTCGGAGTATAGCATACAATAGCGATGATTTTCCAGCACCAACAGGCCCACAAATCACGACCTTCTGTCGTCTAGCAACCTCTATATTTATGTCTCTAAGTGTTGGCTAGGAAGATTCTAGATCCCAACTAAAATTGCCATGTTGTATTCTTATACAGATGCCTGAATTTTCCAGCACCAACAGGCCCATAAATCACTACCTTCTATCCTCTAGCAACCTTAGTCTCATGTCCTGTTGTCACCTGTGGAAAAAATAGAAATGTATTTAGTTAAAATGTTCATAACATTGCGCCCTTGAAAGTCGCTTGTCTCTAAATAGACTGCAATCATAATAATCAGATAAAGGTTGACCCATAGTCACATAAATCGCTCAAGATCCCACGATTTTCGTATTGGATCGTTTCGTACCGGATCAGAATTCACCACCATTCCGATCGAGTATGGTACGGCGATCCAAACATCTGCAATTCACGATCCAAACATCTGCAATTCACGTGTGCCATATGATAGAGAAATCGATTTCTTAGACCAAAAAACACGAATTGAAGGAGTCTGACAGACTCTTCAGATTCCCTTGTTTTGGCGCTCCAAAATGGGCGGGATAATGACTTCTCTGACAGTCTGACGAGCTCCAATCAGAGGTAAGACTCTTCACTTAACCTCTATTTTCCCTCTTATATCATCATTTATAAATTCCCTCTTAAATCATCTCCAATTTCATCCAATCTTAAATTACCTGTTAAGAGTCACGTACCTCTGTTTTCCTTTTTTTCTTCCCTGTTCTCATATCTTATATTTTTAAAATGGCTTTTGGAAGTCAATCTCAAAAAATAATAGATGAAGATGAGTCACTTGTACCATAAACTCAAGGTAATTATATTGACCTTGAGGATGAGGGTGTTCAACAAATATGAGCAGCAGGTACTGGAAGCCGATCAAAAAATTCTGATGAAGAGAAAGATTTATCTAAGCCACTTGTTGATGAAGTAATATTCGGAGGTAGCAAACAATGGATTTGTGTAAGTCCAAGACCTTCTCTACCGGGTATCAAACAAACAGTCGAGTGCGGAAAACAAGATTGAATGTGAAGAACAAAAGATTAAAAACGATGAAATCCCTTGTATTGATGCTTCACCTTGCACACAATCTCTAGGATTGTCTGGTACAAGGTGGTGGCTCTCGAGTTACAAAATGAGAGGATTCTAATGTCTTTGATGTCTTGTTACAAATGAAGTGGCTTGCCCTATAATGAACTAGAATATAACTATATATATGGTCCACTAACCACTTGGCCCACATAGCCTAACCCAAGCCCAATAGACTAACTAAGCCTAAATCTATCAAATGTGCATGATAAAGACAAGTGTAAACCTATCCTATTTATGGGCCTTACAATATCCCCTAGGTTTATGTTGTCTTTTATCATGGCTTAATAGGAAGAATTTTCAGATCTTGATCTTCCAATCTTGGGTTCCTTCTTCTTTTCTCTTGGAGGTAGCTTCACAACTTTAATCATCATCAGCTTTCGCTTGAACATCTTGCTAAAAAGAATATGAGAGGAGGATTCTCAGTAACTCTTTTCTTTGTCAATCTTCTTTTTCAAGCAACTTTTCAGGTACTTCTTCAATTGTATTTTCATCGTCAAAAGATAATTCACTTCAGGTTCTTCTGACTCAGGTACATCTTCTCAGAATGGTGATTCATGCTTGTCAGCAACTGGAACTCTTTCATTCTTCATCAACCCCTGTTTCTTGATTTGAATAAATTCTGCAAATTCTCAGAATTTTATGAGCAAACAATTTATATAACAGAGGGTCCAGTATACGCATGAACACCAAGTACATCAGTGTACTTCAATTTTAAAATCTCAAAACCTGAATTTTGTTCGAGAATTGGTCAAATCCTCAAGAATGGTTAATTTTTATAAAAGAAAACAAATTAAAATAGAAATTCAAACTAATTAAAATGCATCTTTTTGGTGAGAATCATGTGCAAGAAGATCATATCAGCTTTGTCAAACTGTAACACACCATTAGTATATATGTTCTAATAAACTTATTAAAGTGCCAGAAAGCAGTCCAAGACGATTACCAACATCGTTTATCCACTTAAACAAACATACACACACGTCTTCAAGTCCTTTATTTTTCTTATTTTCTTAACGTGCATTATATTGAAATAACCGTGTGTCCCACATCATGACATACCCTCGCGATCAAGGTATGCACAAAGCTTCTTCATAACAGGTGAGTATATTGCTGACATCTGTATGTTTTACAAGGTCAAGATCATCGGTGATCAGGTCTGCATACATCTGGATGCAACAGAGAAACCAATGAATTCTCGACCAGGGTTAGGGCAAATACCAACTTTTCGGTATGATCATCGCTTTAGGATTTTGATTTATGCCTTTAGCTTGAATTCTCTTTGAGAATTTGAGTTTTGGCATTTACTTATTGCTCTTTTAAGACGTCCCGGCTGTGCCTAGGTCAGCATATATCTGGATGCAGCAGAAGGGCAGCCAGGACATCCCCAGATGTATCAACAATTTAAAGACCTGAAATCTCAGATTTTGGCAATCTATCAACGCAAGATTTAAGACCATAAGATCATACGCCGATGATGTGTTCCCCACAAGTTACACGGTCCTTTATCTTTAGCATTAATTTTGGACTGAGTTCGTTGTGTGGTTTGCCTGCTAGTACATCATGTAATGGAGCTGCAATCACACTTGTTTTAATTTTCTTTTCGATTTTAAGGTGTGACAACTCAACAGTTGATGTACTATCATTTCTTCTTTTTCGCACCATGAAATCTCATTTTCTGAATTTTTTATTGTTTTTGTATTTTTCTTAGTGTATATCCCCTTAAATTTGTGATTAAAATTGAAAATTTAAAGATCAAATTTACACCCTAAAACCAAGAAAAATCTTTTTGTGTTTTTCTAAAACCATTCTTGAATTAAAGACCAATTACGTTCAAAATTCAATGCATTAGGTTTTGAGCGTACCTCTCTAGCTGATTTTACCTCCATTATCTCCTTAAAAGGAAACATACTCACTGTTTAAGAATTTAAAATAAATGTATAACAGAGAGATGTCACCTGTCATGTGCGTGGAACAACCATTATCAACATACCAATGGTCGTCGACAATCCTCCTTGGATGTCCCTGCACTAAGAAAGGAGATTAGTTGAACATTGGTACCCAGGCCATCGCGGTCCTGGGCACTCCTGAAGAATCTATGAAAGACACTTCTCTCAAGCACATGTCCCTTTTCTCATTTAGGACTGGTGGTGCTGCCGCCTTTGCTTTCTCTTTCCAAACAGATTTTGGCTTAACAAGCGGTTTTGCTACTTTCGGAGTAGTAGCTTTCGGTTTCTCAGGTTGTTTTGATTTTTGTGGTTGAACAACCTGTCGCTTGCTCTTGGCAGCATTCCAGTCTCCATCAGACGGTTTAACTTTGAGATTTGCGTTCATCCTTGCCTTAGGTTTATCAACCTTCATTGGTTTGGAGTAATAGTTTTCCCTTGGTGTAACTCTCTGATTCAGTCTGTAGTAGGGCACATAAGGACGACGTGCAATGTTTTTTGCTATGTGACCGGGTCTTCCATAGGTGTAACATGTTTGCTTCTTTGCATATGGAGCATAGCCCGGTCTGTTTGATCCCACTGATGAATGTGAGTGATGGGATCCAAGGGATGATTTGTTTGCAGGCTTCTTAAAGTTTCTGCTCTGCTTAGAACATCTTGAACACCCGTGTGAACAAGATTGTGCTTGTGATGAGGACTGTCCTTGAGCTTTCTGTTTTGTTTTAGGAACCTGTATATGAGAGTTAGCACAGGTAGTTTTTCTATGTGGTGGCACGTATTTATCGGTTGTGCCATTAACAGATAGCTCAGAAACGATCTTTTTCACATATGGTATAGCATCTGCAGACAAATTAGATTGTTTCACACAAAACACCTGCAATATTAGTGCAAACAATATCATTCCCCTCAACCTTAACCTCTACCTTAACTTCATTTGCACATGAGGTAGAGGCATCAGCAACGTTCACACATTTAAATTCAGGGACTATTGGCTTTACCAAACTTGTGCCAACAGTTTTGGATGAGGGATCATCACATTCTTGTTTAGTTTCGACTGGCCTTGAGCACACAGATTCTTCAGATTCTGGCTCAGTCGAGGGTGTGACATTTGATTCAGTCAAGCCACTTGATTCAGAAACATGTGGTGGCTTTGCTGAATCCCCCGTTGACTCAGCTGCTCTTGAGGACTCACAGTTGGATTCACTAGATGCAACTGATATTGATTTCTCAGATTCAGTTGCTTCAGGTGAGTCACATGTGGAGTCACTTTCAGAAGTTTGTGGGGCAGCTGATTCAATGGTGTGTTGTGTCCGGTACTCTTCATAGAGATTCTTGAAAGTTTTCATGAAATCAAACTCAAAGGGCACATTTGAGTCTGATTGGGCGGTCGGTTCAGGTTTTAAAACAGTTTCCTTCAACATTTCATTTGATTTGGCTGTGTCATTGGAAACGGAACTTCATCTCTTTTCACATCAAAAACTCTGTCAGTTTCTTTATTTTTCTCAAAATTTAGCGTCTCAGTTTGCTTTGAAGCATCTTGAGAATTGACAAAAGTTTTTGATAGGGCCTGCTCTTGCTTAGTTGGTCGGTTCTTAGGTTTAGAGATTCTAATGGGACCGATTCAGGTTTGGAGATTTCAACTTGATCCCTCCATAGTCGACTGGTTGGCTCTTCTATTGGAGGACCCGTATCCTTTAACAGGCAGAGCCAACAATTCTTCATCCGACATGGGAATTGAGGAATAATTTTCATTAAAGGGTGGTGGAATTTCCACAAACCCCAGACCTTTGTTCCTCATTTCCTTTGGTCTGAACTTTAACTGAGTATTGATCATTTTCTCGACTTTGTCACTAGAACAGTCGAATTTTTTAAAGTGAAAATCAGCATTTCAAAATTTTGATTTTAAGTCGATCAATTCCGCAGTTAAGGTGTCAGACAGTCGTTTGAAGTGTAAATATCGACATTTGTATCGCTCACCTCATGATGCAAGCGCTTGATATCGAGTTTTTGTTTTTCGACCAATTTCTTTGTAGGAATTAAATTTCTTTTTAATGTTCCAAGTGGGCATTTTCTCGTATCCAAGCTGCTTGTAAGGAGAGAGGGTTTCTTCTCTAAAGCCCTTAAGTTTTAGCCTACATCTATCAGTGCAACAAGATTCAGCTAAAATTTTCAGAATGTACCTCAGCTGCAGACGGAACATAATCATCATCATCCATTTGGGCCATGAGTGCTTTGTACACAGAATCTTCATCAATCTTCAAGTCTGCTACTTGAGAAGACCAGTCCTATCCACCCCCGGATTGAGCAACCATAGCTTTGTTTGAGTTTGAAGATGTGGATTCAGTGCGCGAGTGACGGATGCATGAGTTCCAGGAGTAGAAGCAGAAGCAGTGACTACAGGAGCAGGAGTGCCTAGTTCCCTCTTTGGCTTGGTGCACTCACGAGCAAAGTGACCAGGCTCATCACAATTGTAACAATGTATCTTCATTTTGTCCCACCCAGTTTCTTGGTCGGGTTCTCCCACACATTTCGACCAGTTTTCTTCACAAACTTGTTTGCTCTATGTACTACCATAGCAATCTGCCAAGTCAAGTCCATTTCTTCTACGTCATCTTGATTAACATCTTCTAAATCACATGCTCCAACATCCTTTGCAGTAAGTTGACCTGCTAAAAATGCGTTGTAACAATTCATAAAATCCAGCAAACAAACTTAAGTTATTTTCGAGCTCTTTGGGAATTTTCCACGGTTTGCTGGGGAGCAGCGGCAGATGGTGGTGGTGGTGGTGAGGCAGAGGACGAGGATGCCCCAGCAGCCACTAAAGAGGGTTGAAGCAGTGGACGAGCTGGGTGCAAAAATTGGTGGGTAGGAGGATCCGCTGGCAGGATAAGAGTACAACGAAGGACACTGAGGTTCTTGTTGAGACATAAGAGCACTACTAGAAGAAGCGATGATGGCATTATTGTAGCTTGCAGTTTGAGTCAGATAACGTTGTCTGTCATCAATATAATAAGACTTGATCAAGGATATGGTTTTCAGACAGAGTAAGTCTTGCCAGATCTTTGGTTCTCTTAATCAACGTCACATTTGAGTCCCAACTCCTTGGTAATGTGTTGAGAAGCTTCTTGTTCATCACAGAGTTACCCCACGACCATGTCATTTGATTTCATTTCACTCACCAAAGCCATGAAACGTTGAATCTGGCTTTCGAGTGACTCGCGGGAGTATGATTAAAAGCATTGAATTTTTGACTCAGCATTTCCCTTCGGCTTTCTTTCATTTCTTCATTTCCTTCATACAGATTCTCAAGAGCTTCCCACAGTTCTTTGGCAGTAGCAAGTATCACGAACCCCAATTGAGACTTCAGTGAAAGTCCCTGATGAAGATAAGCAATTGCACTGTCATCAATATCAGCCTTCTCATGATCCTCATCAGTGTTACATGCTCTTTGTTTGATGGCAGTGGCTCCCGTTACTTCATTTACCACATACGTGATCACACAGGGGCCATTCAGAATAGATCTTAGTGCCTTTGCATCTTTGATTTTCATGACTGAATGACCTGAATTTCCACTCAGAATATGACATTCCAAGCTGAAGAACAGGTATCTTTTAATGAGTGCCAATAACAGATTCCATAGCTTTGTCCACTTGTGCAGCTACTATGAGCTGGTCAGCATTTAGTCCATTCAAATTAGTCTGGTTAATAATTTGATCCATTTCTGAAAATAAAACTTAAGATTATTAGTTCAATTTTAATATATCTTAATTTCAGTCCAAGATGTTTTGATGTCCAGTCCAAAGA
>JAUTDX010001682.1:0-68766 GCA_030844895.1 Ambrosia x helenae | reverse complement strand
TTTGTAATACATTCTCTAGAGATCATAATTGTTTTTTTTTTCATTTAAACTATTCTAACGAAAAAACTTAACTTTCAAAATACATCTTATAGGCTACATGTCTTAGAAAGTAATTACTTGTTTGCATTAAAGGACAACCAATATATTCATACAAACAGTCCTGGTTCATTTGTTTAGAAACTGTTTATTAACAAGATTTTCTAATAAGCAAAATATTCTTATGAAATATTTGAAGGTTACGTTACTAGTATAAGATGATTTATCGCTCGAGTGATAAGAGTGTCTCACCCTAGACAATTGTTGAATGTGGACATAGATGAGGTTAAATGTGCATGGCCTAGACAATTGTTGTCTTTGCGACTCCATATTAACCAATAGTTATGTAGAGACACAGCTATTGTTAAATGGGGATCAAAGCCATCACACAGTTTTGTCCCACTATCATATAATGGGATTGTGGATTCATACACCCCTATTAGGATTCATACACCCTGGCCCATATCACATACCAATAGGAGGCTGCCACATACCCCCAAAATGTGATGTCACACCCCAGAATGTGACGTCACAGGGTGTATGAATCTTAGAACCCATATAATATGCACTAGTTATAACTTATAAGTATACATATGTCGTTCATCATGGAATTGTAAAAAACATCAAATACTTGTTTAAATAACAAACATAAGCGTAATCGTGCTTGGTCTAGAATGTCACATGACCCAAAGACTTTATTATTAAAATTGGGTCGAAAATTGACTTAGTGTTTATGACATAGTTACAAGATTGAAATCGACGATTGGGGATGACACACCAAGGAGTTTGCGTTTTAATCCTAGGTTGAACGAGGGATTGTAGCAATGACTAAAATGAACACATGTTACACAATGCAATGGCTACTAACACAACAACTTAAGTTGTCGTGATTTGTGTTAAATAACACGATTATCGGAATAACTGGTCCAAATATTTAGATAGTTAACACTTATGTTGGGGAAAAGAAAAGTTTTAAGGTCTCAACCTAACTTGACGTACAAAATCTAGACACGTTCATTGTAAACAGTACCGATTTCTGAGAAGATTAACATGGACCATTGTATGACACCCTAGGCAAATCCCACATCGGCGTGGCCAGGGAGAGATCCTTGGTTCATAAGTAATCCAAAGCCTTTAAATAACCAACGCGTTTTGGGCTTAATGCTAGTGGATGAGAGGAGAACTCCACAGTTAAGCGTGCTCAGGTGGGAGTATTATCAGGATGGGGGACCTCCTGGGAAGTCTCCACCGAAGCAACAAAAAACAAAGCCGTGAGTTCCTGGATGGGCAACCCATCGGGGGCAAAGCGGACAATATTGGTGGTGAGAGAGAGGCCGGATGTTACAAATGGTATCAGAGCCACTCCTGTGTCGTTCGAGATGGTAGGGCAAACCTCATCGAGGACGATGAGTCCCTAAGGGGGGGGGGGGGTGATTGTAACAGTACCGATTTCTGAGAAGATTTACATGGACCATTGTATGACACCCTAGGCAAATCCCACATTGGCCGTGGCCAGGAGAGATCCTTGGTTCATAAGTAATCCAAAGCCTCTTAAATAACCAACGCGTTTTGGGCTTAATGCTAGTGGATGAGAGGAGAACTCCACAGTTAAGCGTGCTCAGGTGGGAGTAGTATCAGGTGGGTGGACCTCCTGGGAAGTCTCCACCGAAGCAACAAAAAACAAAGCCGTGAGTTCCTGGATGAGCAACCCATCGGGGGCAAAGCGGACAATATTGGTGGTGAGAGAGACCAGATGTTACATTCATGTTTAGAGTTGGCGCTTGCCCGTACATCAAGCTATCTTATTTAATATGTCAGGTATATGTTGATTTGATTTTTTCTAGTACCAATTTCATGCCACAAATTAAGTTGATGTATAATTTCTGGTATAATTATATTGATCAAGTAGATAATTTCAATAGATCCGTGGACTTTTATTTGAAACAAAAGAACATTAAGTTAAGAAGATTAATCTTAGTTTTTTTTTTTGAAAATTAACTATCATTAACACAACCAAAACCGACAACTATCTCTAAGACGGAGAAAGAAGCCGAAAACCAAAATACAACGTACAACCATTCACATTACATCAAACAAACACCAACGATTCCAATCCACAACCCCACCCTTAAACCTATTTTTGTACCATAGAAAACCCAACGACTTAATCTCCACAACCATTCCCACCACATTAGGATCTTTACCATTGAACACTTTGTCGTTCCTAGCTCTCCAAAGTCTCCAACAAGTAATAATAATAATGCCATGGAGAATCGTTTTCTTGACACCCGAAACGCCGCTATGCTCATGCAAATGCACCAAATCATTCACATGGAACACAAACGGTCTAGGAATCTTGCACCAAGAAGATAAATCTTAGTGAGTTGCCCAAACACATGTATCGCTAGTTTGTAATTTGGGTATTCAATTATTCATAGCTTATTGTGTAAATAAAATAATGAACAAAAAAAATCCGACCTGCCGGATTCGAACCAGCGACCTAAGGATTTCAGCAATTCACAACTACAGTCCTCCGCTCTACCAACTGAGCTAAGGTCGGTTTGTTATCTCTTGTGGACAACGTTTTTAATTATAGATAACATACTTTTATTTTAATGCAACTGAGTTCAGGCAATGCTTTTTTTCTTATTTTTTTTACCAACATGGAGTGATTTATTGTTTGTAAAAATATGTGTCTTATCAGGAAAATATTGGCATTAATGACTTACATATTGGTTATAATAATAATAATACGATTTGATTCATATTTGAAAGATAACATAAATGTGCTCTAGGAAACGGTCACCTTCATACCAGGAGATCTGGAAAAGTAACCGATTCCTCAGGTGATTAATGAAATGTTTCTCTATTCAGAAGCATATGTGAGATACTAAACTAAACTCAGTTCTACAAAAATGATTGAGAACAAGGGTTGGATCAAACTATTCTAAACAAAAAGTAAGCATCAAAATACAAGGGCCGATATATCTTCAAACTCCCATAGTTATGCCCACTGATCTTATTTGATTATCTCTATGTTTTTTTTGTTTGCAACAAATGAACAATCGATTCACACAAACAATTTGTGTTTATCTTTCAAAGCCTATCTTGTTAGATAATACTTTCTAGCCTTCTAAATACACCAAACAATCGTGAAAATAATACCTTAAAATACTTTATTCTTCCGTTGTCCCAAATTAACATGCTTATGCAATAAGAGGTCATGAACCCAAAAAGCAAATATCGGATTAATTCCACACCAATTACTCACGAGATACATACCAAGTAACCAACGTAAAATAGCATGAAGTGAACATGTGGTCGTTTTGTCGTGTTCAACACAAAGCCTACACGACACCGAGCCTACATTCAGGTTCCTACTACTCAATGCTAAAAGCAGGAATTCGATCCATCTCCGCTTTCCATATAAAAATATTGACCTTCTGAATCCAAAAATTTCAATCCATAACAAATTGAGAACCCGGGCCCGACGCCTTGAACAAACTATTCTTCATCGACCTTACGGAGAACTTCCCATTGGCGTCACGAGGCCAAGCCCAATGATTTGGTTGAGTGGAAATAGAAACCTAATTGATCAGGTTCATAACGCCAACAAGCTATCCAAATTTAGTTTGGTTAAGAAAAATCTCTTGCATCTCCATTTCCACTTGATACTTTGGCCATTGCGTTCATAGCAGTTTTTGACCAAAGCAACTTTGTCCTTTTCCATTGAAAAAATATTGGGATAAAGATCTTTTAAAGGTTCTTGAGCTACCCACGAGATTATTCGAAAACGGACACCCTCTCCCTACCGATTTTCCCCCTTACAAGATTTGCATGCTTAAGGTTGAACTTCACCAAAAAAAAATTTCAATTACGCTATGGATCTACACGTACTAAGAAAAGGTCTAGGCGTGAGAAAGAATTGACCAAGCTCTATTGAAGCCATGAATTGCCATAATTAGTTAATTACCCTTCTTAACATGGCATTATACGTTAGAAGGGCCGTGTTCGTGTTCGCATCACTGAGGGGAATAAACCAACACGTTTTCTTTTTCGCTTCGTCACCGCCAAAAAAATCGTTTTTTCACCTTAAAAATGACAATCACCTTTTTCCGAGCTCTAAATAACGAAAAATAATAAATCAAGAGAGTTCCCATTACGACTTTTAAAAGTATATGCCTCCCACCAACCGATAGACAATTAGATGTCCAAATCGTAAGTCTTATGTCAAAAGCTTCCACTGTCATGTCTAATTCGAAATCCAGTTCATATTCCACATGGAAAAGCACTCGTTTTACAATTAAGATAGGCCAATACCTTTCGTCTAAACTCCCACACCAAGGAGATTGGATATGGCATAATTAATTTGTAAACTTGGCACCAAGTGAAAACACCTAACGCCATGGGGTGTGGGGCGCGTCCTAGGTCTATCGTCGTACTCACTAGCCTCCACAAGACGAAGGCGATGGAGTTGGTTGTTTCTTTATGACCGTTGGATGGGCATCTATTTGGGGATGCAACGCTGACGTGGCAGCCCATCCTCCACACCCTAAACCGAATGAACACGAATAATACCTTGTTCGTATTTGTTTGTTAAGGAAAGAATCTGTTCACAAACACTTACCGAACATGATATCCTAGTCGTGTTCGTTCATTAAGGAAATGAACATGCTCGTGTTCGTATGTTTTTGCTTGTTAATTTTTTGGTACCGGAGAAAAGCAAACGCAAGCAAACACAAACGAATGTTCATGAACAAAAATGAACGCAAACAAACATTCATGAACACAAACAAACAATTTTTTTTAATATAATTGGCATCATTCACAAAAATATATTGGTTAATCAAAATAAGTGAAATAATATTAAGATGTAATAGGTCGATATTTAGTAAAAAAATTATTAGTGGGAATTTTGACATATTTAAATAAAAACAAAAGTCAAAAACCATAATAAACTACCAAGTACCGAAAACAAATGAACATAAACGAAGACGTTATAAACGAAGACGTTACCGAAATGTCATAAACATAAATGAACGAATTCGGCATCATTCGTTCCTTTGTGTCAAACAACTGTTCGTTAAACGCTAATAGATTTCAAAACCTCTCCTGAGGCGATCTCCGATCGCTGTTTACAGGTACACTTATCGATTGCGATCTATATATTTGTATTCAAATCTCCGTTTATTCTTCGTTTATTTACGCTATATATATCTAGTAACAGATCAGTTATTATCTAAATTAGACAGATCATTTAAATTCGTTGTTATCTATATATGACTTGAATAACCTTGTTATTTGTGCAATCGGAGCCCAAAATTTGGAATTAGAAGTAGGAACGATTGTGATCTGAAGGAATTAGCTGTTTATGTCCTTACGTTCGTCATTTGCCCTAATTTGTTCCGGTTCGATAACCTTTTGATTGGTTAGAAAAACATGTGTATTTGATCCGGTTCGAAAACCTTTCGATTGGTTATAAGTTTGTTAGAATTGCAGTCAGTGATTCTGATGAGTTTTTGTATTGTTACTGGTCATTATTAATTTATTATAAGTAAACTCATATGGCAAACTAATTAACTGAATTTGTACCTGTGAAATATTGTTAGCAATAAGTCTAAGTAGAAACATTAGTTGTTTCGTCACTTATTGTAACTAGTGTATTATGAATATTAAGAATTTGTTCACTTATCGCATGCTTTATTTTAAAATGCATGAGTCGCTCCAAGGTAGTTAGTTTAGTTCTAAACTCTAAAGCGAGAACTTTGCGTACATGAGGTGCTACTGCATGTACAGCCATACAAGCTTTATGTACAATTAAAAGCTGCATCTCTGTCATATATTATACACATCAGCCTTTTTATCAAGTAAACCATCCATAATCTATGTCATTTTGATCATTTTACATATAATGTCCTCTAGCGTCCAAACCCTAGTTTTGATCAAGGCGTTGGCGCCCCAATGCCCTGAGGTGTTAAACAGGTCGCCTCGCGCCATAGGCGCGTTTTTAAAATCAAGATCACATGATTCAAGTATACAATCAGTTTTCACCATCTGTCTTCTTCACATAGAAAGCTATCGCACCAAAACTCCCATATTAAAATGATGTTTCACTATTTTTAAAAGCCAATTTTGCAAGAATTTTTATCAAAAAGTAAAACCAGTAGACAGAAGGTGCTTGTAGCATGAGGTATGTTGAGCAAATAAGCATGTTTAATAACAAAATGGCTTGAATATCTGACCCAATTGTACTTGTATCAGATAAGCACTTATTTTTTTCCCTTCAATATATAGTACCAGGTGAATGGATGCTTGTAACTTTAGGCTAACACAAGAGGGCAGTCAGCACAGTATAAGTTTATGAATTCGTCCTAGGCAACTCACCTGAAATAGTGAAATTTCCATGTTTCTAGGCGAGAAATAAGAACTTAAATCAATGAAAATTACATTAACATTAATAATTTAGTACCAAGGTTTGGAGTGATCGAGGGAAAGGTGAGATTTTGAGAATGGGTTACCACTAAGCAAGATAACATGGAGGATGAATTTTGTAGTAAATAAATGTAATCCATTAGCTAATACTACCGCCAAATGACTTGTTTTTCTATCTTTTTGAGTGATTTTGGTATGAACAAATAGATGTTTTTTTTCCTCTTGCAGACTTTTGTAGCTTCTGTAGAATCAAAAATCACTTGCTCACTTCTGCAAGTGATATTACATATCTTCTGTGAATTTTAAACATTGTTCTCAGTTGATTAGCATCTGAAGAATAGGATTAGTTCAGTTTACATCAAATTGAATTTTTTTTTTATTGGGATTGCAGGAATTCAGTTATTTACTAACACAAAGAAAGAAACATGCCTGCACAAAAGATTGAAACAGGTCACACCGACACTGTCCATGATGTATGCATGGATTATTATGGCAAACGAGTGGCGTCCGCATCCTCTGATGCCACCATCAAAATAATTGGTGTAAGCAACAACTCTACTTCCCAGCACTTGACCACTTTGACCGGTCACAATGGTCCAGTATGGCAGGTGGCGTGGGCCCACCCCAAACATGGGTCACTTCTAGCATCATGTTCTTATGATGCAACCGTTATAATTTGGAAGGAGGTTAACCCAAACGAGTGGACCCAACTGCATACTTTTAGTGACCATAAATCTTCAGTTAACTCTATTGCATGGGCACCGCACGAGCTTGGTCTCTGTTTGGCTTGTGGCTCTTCTGATGGGAACATTACCGTTCATACCGCCAGGACAGATGGTGGGTGGGACACCACACGGATCGACCAGGCTCACCCTATTGGAGTCACCTCAGTTACGTGGGCCCCATCAATGGCTCCTGGGGCTCTGGTTGGATCTGGTGCTTTTGAACCTGTTCAAAAACTGGCTTCTGGTGGGTGTGATAATACTGTAAAAGTATGGAAACTATCTAATGGGATCTGGAAAATGGACTGTTTTCCCGCCTTACAAATGCACAATGATTGGGTTCGTGCTGTCGCTTGGGCCCCAAACCTGGGACTTCCGAAATCAACAATCGCAAGTGCTTCCGAGGATGGTACAGTTGTGATATGGACTGTGGGTAAAGAAGGTGACAACTGGAATGGTAAGGTTTTGTATGATTTCAAGGTCCCAGTTTGGAGGGTATCTTGGTCTTTAACCGGAAACATATTGGCGGTTGCTGCTGGCGGTAATAATGTCACTTTATGGAAAGAAGCTGTTGATGGAGAATGGCAACAGGTAACCACTGTTGAGTAGCTTTTCTTCATGCTTGTGCTCATGTTTTTTCTATACCGTGTCATGTGTTATTCTTGACCCGTTTAGATTGAATTTTGATTTGAACCATGTTGAACTCCGTTTTAGCCCTATGTTACTAGCCAAAGAATATAATTAGAACTTTTATCGGTATGTTTGTGTTCTTTCATTTCTGTCATCATTTGTTTTACAATTTTGCATGGAAGCTTTGAAGCTTTAGGTTTGTTTGTTTCATGCCCCTTTGGTTGTGAAATATGAGGTTTTTGTCATCTCTAGATTTATGGTTAGGGTTAACAAGAGATTATGGCATTTTAGTTTTGACATCATGAAATCTAAATTATGCAAGTTGGGTAGTTTGATAAATGGATTGTCTCGGGCTCGCGTCGTTTAACTTAAGAGAGCTCGATCCGAGTTCCTTGTTCAATGCTTGAGCGTCTCATCAATAATTTTACAAGCTCTGTTTTGAGTTTCGACTTGTTTATGATATATTTATCTATATTTTTTATGTATTGAAAAAAGGATTTTTTTTATATAACAATGTTACACATAACATAATGTATATTGTTAAGTTTTCATCATATTTATGTAAACAATGGGCTCGTTAAAGCTTGGTAGCCTAATCAAGTCTTAGGATCAAGCTTGGCCATGAGCTCGTTGACTTTAATTTTCAGAGAGTAGATCTTGAGTAGCTTCGCGCTTATTATGTTTGTAGACTAACGTTAAATGACTAGGAGACTTTACTTCTAAGCAACTTCGATTGAAACTCCATGTATACGGCTATGCAACTTAACCAATTGTCTACTCCCTCTTGGGATATTGGTTCAAACTCAAAACTTAGGAGTTGGGACGTAATGCGCCTTCAAATACTCTCAGAACGTATACTTTATGCTTCTTTATCCTTAATACTGAGCCCCCTATTTCTCTGAAGCCACTTGCCAGGGTGGTGGAATGCGATACGACCTGAAATTTTTGCACTTCGCTCTGAACTGGGATATAATTGTCCTCCACACTTGAACAGTGTTGGTTACTATTAGTCGTTATAAATTTCGGTTTGTTGACAAAGGTTTACTACACTATGATTTTTGAGTTTCGTAGTCAACCCGATGGCTATTCATTTGATTTTGTAAATTGCCAACTCGCACAGATGGAAATTTTGTCGCGATAACACTTCTCTCTTTATGTGTTGGTTCGATAAAGACACTGTACATGACTAATCCATTTGATAAGTTGCTTAGACAACGTGTTTGCAATACTTCCATTTGTTTGATGTAATGCGTTGGTGACTTTGACAAAATATATGTTGGTGTAATTATTACTAGGAGTTCCTCCACTTTTGTGGCTAACTTGATGCATCGGCTTAACTCTCAAATATGGAGTAATACGGTAGGAGGCAATCACACAAACACAAACTACACGAGTCACAATTGTGTTGGACATCATTGTGTTAAGGCGCACGGTTTAGTTACATATGTTAAAACACAACCATATGTAGGAAATATCTATAGGTACATTTTTCCATCAGTTAATTATCAAAACACACATTAATTTTGACTTTTCTGCAACTCAAAATCGGATAATTTTCATCAAACAAACTTGACCCAGATGAGTCAAAATTCCAAAAACAGTAAAACAAGAAAGTTCAACAATAAGTCCTGTCTATGTCTAGTCAACACAAATCGCAAAAGATCTTCCAAGTTCAAACAACAAAGACTTACTTTTTCTTCTCGGCACCTCCACCAGACCTACACAGACAACACATCCAACCAAAGTAAGACAACACACACATGCGACACATTCATATGATATGTAAAAATACCAATAAGTATACATATACCTCATCTTGCGTAGAACGCTAGACATCTCCTCACGCTTCTTTTTTGCCCTCTTGTGAGTGCCTAACTTTCGTTTGGCAACTTTGAGGGCACGTTTGTCTTTACCAACCTTGAGAAGTTCGGTGATTCTCTTCTCATAAGGAGCAAACCCGGCCACCTCTCTGATTAGGCTCCTCACAAAGTGTACTCTTTTACTTGTTTTCTATAGTAAGCACCAACATATAAAAGAAGATGGTTGAGATTTGAAAAACAAATTTGTGTCTTTGATAAACAGATAATATATATACACACAAAAACTACAAAAGATTACTCACCCCTTTCCTGTCAGATGGGCGTGGTGCCAATTCCTTCTTAGTCACAACATGTCCTTTGTTTAGACCCACAAAGAGTCCGGTGTTAGGCTGTTTCGGAGCCATTTTGTGCTGAAAAATAATGCAATTCAGTATTAATCAACATACATTTTACAAGTAAAGACATTCAAGTGGTGCAAGCAGTAAAACTAAAATGGTTCTTGTGAAATCCAAGCTCAAGAACACACGTATGCGGTATGCAGCACAGTGCTGTTCGACTATTCTATAAGCAAAGAACTGTGAATATCCATTAAAAAACATAATGACTTTTGTTGATCTGTTGCCAAACTTAACGTTGAGTTTACATTTAGAAGCTACTTTTCATAAGAAAACCTAAATTCGATCTTTATCAGCATCCGGTTATGTACATCCTGATTAAAGATTACTGTCATTATAAAGTAAACAACATGTCGGATACGGTCTAGGCACCTCAATCTTTCACGGTGAGCGCAGGCACGGTGAGCGCTTAGCTCTGTCCAAGAATCAAAACTGGACTAAAACTTATACCGGCAGAAACAGGTACAAATTTGAACCAAGCTTGTAAGCATTCTTACATAATCCTAACCACAATCTTTCACCTAAGGCAATGTAGAACATAAATAAAAAACAAACTTCCTTGACTCATTACTTCAATATAAATGGAAGTTTAAATTTTTAACTAGTATGATTGTGTTTATATTATTATCAAACCCCTATAACAAATGTATAAGCTCAACTCATTTATATCAAAAAACAAAGCAAACCCATATAAGAAAATGTGTTCTACATATAATAAAACATCTAACATTGAATCTAATCACATAATAAAACAGATGTTCTAGTGCCTGAAACCTATAAAGATAAACATACATTGATCAGCTAAGAGAGTAGATACAGATAAGCAATCTATAACACTCATGATTACACCAACACACAATTCATGAACAACAGTTTTTACAGTAAATCAAGCATCAATGAGTTAGAGAACGAACCTACTACAGGTGGTTGCGTTTGACAGGAGTCGGCTGGAAACCCTAAATCAAGTGTTATGTAGTATGGTAGTAGGTTGGACTCTTCATAGTAGTGGGCTTTTTTTAATACTAATGGGCCATTGTTTGAATAATATTATCATATTATGTGTATGCCCATTTTAGAAATTGGACTTTAGAGAGCTATATGAATCGTCTATACATATTGTTTTTTTTTTTCCCACAAACCAACTTGGGTTCGGTTCATAACCGCTTTGACTTTGACAGGTTTCAAGCCCTACCATTTTTGATTTGAAATCGGTTAGGTTTCATCCTGGTTTAGTCGGCCACAAATCGATTACCCAATTTCAGTTCGGTTTTGGTTCCATTCTGATTATATACGCACTTTTTAAAATAACATAAACTATATAAAACTTTAATTTTATTAGCTTTTAGACTTTTTTAAACAAAAAAAAAGTGAATTTAATACTAAGAAAACATAACTTTACTTGTGTTTATGGCCTAAGTCGTTTTTTCTTAAACCGGTTTCGGTTTCTCCCCTGGTTCCAACCGGTTTTTAGCGGTACCGGCTTGGTTCCAGTTTGTGAGTCGGTTTTGGTTCCGATTCGTTTGGCCAGTTTTAGCGTCGACTTTAGCTCGATTTTTGGTTTTGGATTTTTTTAGTACCGGTTTTAGGTGAAACCAATTTGTATCGGTTTCAGTTTGGAATTTTTTTTAGTACCAATTGTAGGTGAAACGGTTTGTACCAATTTCAGTTTGCTTAGGTCTTAGCAGTTTCAGTTCCTGAAAATGTTTTTTTGTCATCTCTAAATAGATTTGGCTCAATTGGTTATATGATAGAAAATGGGTTTAGGTTGTAATGAATCGTTTTGCGTATAAAAAAAGAAGTAAGTTGGGCTCAACCTCATTGTCTTATTTTATGACAGCTAGCGGTTATTGTGTCATCAGCAGTGGAGGTGGCGATAATGACGACAATAGTGGTGCCAACAATGGATTGTGTTGTAATGGTGGAGGTTATGGTGGTGTGTTGTGGAGGTGGTCGTAGTGGTGTTGTTATTTGGTAAAAGGTAAATGGTGGTGATAGATGGTAGCAACGGGTGGTGTTGGACTAACAAATTTAATAATAATTACTTGCTATTGAGTATACCCAAGCGAGATTATCAAGCAAATAAAAATATTCAAAATAAATCATATTTTAGATTTTTTTAACGGCTTAAATTGCATCAACCCCGATTTTAGTAGAGCTTGAACCCTTGATCTCAATGAGAACAACACAATAACTCCAAATATTCATACTTCAGTCAACATCAAATCATAGCATATCTTCATAAGTTTACAATAGTAAGAGCAACTTCAAAGCATGGTCACAGCTTAAGAACTGACATTCCAAAGATGACTCATATGATGAGTATTAGCTCACTTGAAAAAGGACTGAGGACTGATGTTGTGCATGCTGCAATTTTTGGTTTTAATAATTAGGTTTTTGGAGATAGAATCCACCCGTGTTAAAAAAACATGAAAAGAACTAGTGAGAAAGTAGAGTAATTTCTATTAATTGGTATACATACATGTGTATTTATGTACACATATAATTGTAATTGACGCTAACTCATGATGTGAAGAATAATGATACGTTATGTCTGTGCATTATCATCATTTATAATAACAAGAACAACAACAACAACAACAACAATAATAATAATAATAATAATAATAATAATAATAATAATAATAATAATTGTGTCTATTCCCGTCTCGGGCTTAGAACCACTACGCCATCACCGACCGTTGCTTAAAGGGAAGGGAGGAAGAGAGAACCAGGAGTGAGGGGGAGGGGAGGAGAAGGCGGCGAAGGAAGGAGAGGTTAGGAAAAAGGCGGCGAAAGGTGGATGGAGGAAGGAGGATGAGGAGGAGGAAGAGTGAAGAAGATGAAGAAGAGCGTCTGATGTTGTGGGCGAGAAGACCTTGGTTCAAGTTTGTACCAAGAGGAGATCAAGAAGACATTTTTCAGTGAAAGATCTTTAAAAAGCAAACAACCCGCGCATTCCAAATGTCTGCCCCCCCCCCCCCAAAAAAAAATAAATAAAATAACAAACACCCATAAGTCATGTCGGGTTAGATTACGCTATTTAAAAGACTCTCGATGACAGCCGTCGCATCGTGCTAGCCAACCCGCTAGCTTGATAAGAAATAGAATCTCAACCCACAAGTTTCGTATAACTTACAAAATGACCCTCTGGTCGTCCTCTATTACGCATCGATTCATTTCCATCTTTACTACGTGATCGGAATAAATTTGATCTCTACAACGCTCACATGTTTCTAAGGTTTTGCTTACTAATCAAATCATTATCCCTTTCCTTTATATAATTTGTGCACATGAAGTTGTTATTCCTCCTTCTTTTCTTAATTGCTGGTTAGGTAACCCTAGGACCTAATTTCATCCACACATTTGCTCTATTTCCATCATCTTAACCTGTAACCATAATTTTTTGGTTAATAGTTGTTGTTCCTGATTGGCTGATTCAATCCATGTATATTTTATGCCCCAAATGCTTAATTTTTTGGAATCTGAAAAAATTTTAATTTTTTATTGAATTGAAGGTATGCTGATGATGTACTCACTGTGAATGAAGTTGTGTAAGTAAACACATTTTGTATTTTATTGGATTATTAGTAAATCTGGTATCAGGTCAGGATTTTGTGGAATTAAGTTATAGCATTCAGATTGATGCAATTTGTATATATTTTATTGTTGGTTAGACCAATTGATGCAATTTGTATGCGGTAATCATTGCGCATAGAAAGAAGCTGCATAAAGTCGTAAACTGACATAGAGTTGATGAATTGTGAGTTGTGTTGTATATGTGGTTCTATTCGAGTTGGCTTGTTCTTTTTTCTGTTACACGTACCACTTTCGGGCTATTGGTTATCGTTTTAATCTGTAAGAACGTGTGTAAGCTAGCTGCTATCAGTTAGTATTTTATAACATGGGTTCTTTAAATTTGTACAGGGTTGAATTTGCAACAATATGAATGTTATAGGAAGTGGGGCAGAGGGTTCTAGTCAAACTGTATATACACAATCGTCGTTGATCAGTGGTCTCCCGGATGATATTGCTTTAACTTGCTTAGCAAGGATTCCACGTAAATACCATTCACTCCTCAAATGTGTTTCAAGAAAGTGGCGGGATTTGGTTTGCAGTGAAGAGTGGTATTCCTACCGTCGAAAGCATAATTTGGCTGAAACTTGGATTTATGCATTATGTAAAGACAAATCGGAACAACTTTGTTGTTATGTATTAGACCCAGATTTGCCCAAAAGAGGTTGGAAACGTATCCCGGATCTTTCACCTCGTTGTTTGAAAAGAAAAGGTGTAGGTTTTGAAGTGTTGGGGAAAAAGATTTACTTTTTGGGCGGATGTGGTTGGGTTGAAGATGCTACGGATGAAGTTTATTGTTATGATGCTAGTAGGAATGCATGGAGTGAAGCTTCTCCCTTGTCAACTCCAAGGTACTAGTTCCTAATTCGTAGTTCTTATTTATTGCCTACGATATAAACTATAAAATGGTCAAAATCTGTATAGAATGCATATAATTAGGGGTGGCGATCTAATGCATTTAATTGGGTTGTCAAATAAATGGGTTGTCATATCTTATGCAAAGTGCATTTAACAAACAAGTCGTGTTTGGATTAACTTGTCTAACCCATTTAATTAAACAATCGTGTCGGGTTGACTTGCTTAATTCATCAATCAGTTTGTGACCCGCTTAACCCATTTACTGCAACCTGCCAATCTGTTTAGTACGTTTACAATTTGGTTACAACTACCATTTTACAGTGTCTAACCCATTAGACTCGTTCAGATAAACAGGTTAAATGGTCATGTATGAGTTACAAAATTTAACTGTGTCCGGGTTGGGGTTTATGTCTTTGATACAAATAAATAGTTAAATACATGGGTTGTATTTGGGTTTAATGGTTCAACCCGAAACCTTCCAATCCAATCCAATACAACTGCCACTTCTAAGTACAAGTCTCTAAAAGTAGGTAAAAAGGAGTAATTAGGTCAATTTATTATACACTTTGATAATCGGTGGAATTTACTGAGTATGATGATGATGATTATGATGATAATCAGTTTGTTAAAACTAGTATGAAATAGCTTTTTGACCCCAGAAGCAAAATTTATTTATCCGAACATTGAAACATTATACGCTTTCCTTTTATAAACACGAATTCAAAACCATCTATTGTGTGGCCTTTAGATTGTTTGGTTTCCCCTTTTCTTTTTAATTAACCGTAAGAATCTATCATCAGAAAACTCCCGGGCCCCATCAATAATACGTGCTAACCAATGGGATGGTTTTTCCATTTTGTCCAGGTGTTATTTTGCTTGTGAAGCAATGGATGGTAAAATGTATGCAGTTGGTGGACTTGGATCGAAATCAAGCGATCCACATTCATGGGACACTTTTGATTCCACCACAAACTCATGGACCTCTCACATGGATCCAAACATCGTTCCTGAGATCCAAGATTCTCTAGTACTTGATGGGAAAATCTACATTCGATGCGGGCTTTCTGCTGTATCAAGTCATGTTTATGCAGTCGTGTATGACCCAGTAAACGGCACATGGCAGCATGCAGATGCTGACATGGTGTCGGGCTGGCGGGGCCCAGGCATTGTAGTGGACAACGCACTTTACGTGCTGGATCAGAGTTCAGGAACAAGAGTGATGATGTGGCGGAAAGATATTCGAGAATGGGAAGCGTTCGGGAGACTGGCGGCTATTCTTACAAGGCCGCCGTGTCGACTGGTGGCAATTGGTAAGAAGATGTTTGTTGTTGGGAAGGGGCTTAGCACTGTGGTTTTTGATGTTGATAAGGCTGCAAATATTGATGGAATGTTGGTTACTACTTCTGTGCCAAAGTTGCCTTCTGATGATGATGTAATTAGCTGCAAATCTGTTTCTTTATGACCATTTTACCCTTGTATTTTATAAGACTCGAACTTGTTTGATAAGATGTCATGTTAATTATAAGACTAGATGGTCATAAAATTAACTTCAACAGCATTTATTTGTTCTCTCTCTTTTTTATCTTGTTTTATATCAAAATAAACCTTTCTCTCTTGGTTTTAACTAAATTATAACACAATATAACAAGTGTTAATTTAAAATATAATATTATAAATGTATTTCATTTCTTGGTATCTCAGCAACATTTCTTTGTTGTATTTTTCTCTACCTTTATTCCATCGCCCATATTAATTATTCCCTGAGTTTATAAAGCTTCAAATGCTGATCAACTTTTGACATCTTCCATGTGTTGTTGGTGAAATAAGTATCCAGGTGTGTTTTTTTATCACCTGTATTTGATCAGGGGTTTTGTAGCTGCTGCATTTTGCTTCCTCTAATCACATCCAACAGATTGCTAGTAATTTCTGTTTTTGAAGTTTCTGCATAATTCAACATACCATTATATTGTTTTTCATCCAGTTATTCATGATTTATAAGTGTAGCTCTATGTTTATCTAAGAGAACTTAAGCTCGTACTCGGCTTGCTTAATTTTAGAGAACTTGAGTTCGAGCTCAACTCGTTTTGCTGCTCTATGTGATCATAATTTCATTTAGGCTTAAAATTGGTTTATAAAGCTTAGTCCCAAACTCGTCTACTAAACACGAATCATTTTACGTTTGAGTTTTGGTCTAGTTAGTCGAGTTTTTAGCAATAGATCTCGAGTAAGTCACGACTCAGTGACTTGGTTCATTTACATGATAAAGTATCACAGGGGTTTTTGTTGTTATGCATGCACTACTTGTTGCATATTTCTATATAGTTTTATATAGATATAGATACTATATATCTAAATCATATATCTGTCATATAAAATAAAAGTTATTACATTTATATAAATAATGTTGATTTTCATTAGCGTGGATGTCATGCAGACTAGTTTATATAAAGATCAAAATAGTTATCCATGTTAGCGTTTATGTATACTTGGAATGTCACTTCATCAAATTTTGAATTGTTTAAGAGTAACAAGCATCATTTTAAAATTTGTACACGTATGCATAGTTGTCGATAGCACTCGCGATCGCGAATAGCGTCGCGTATCGGTCTATGGGCGCTATATGGGTGATATCGTGACAAAACTGACTCAGATGGCACGTTTAAGGATTTTATTACTTCAAAAAATTTAGGCGGCTGAGGAACTTTCTCGTACAAAATGATAAAATATGTTGGTTTTGTATGGTATTAACCCATTATTTTACTTCAGTTCTGGTTCTGTATGTTTATGATTCGATGTTATGGTAGCAGCAAATGCAGATGCAAAAAACCGACTCAGATGGCACGTTCCGCCTTCTTTACTGCTCGGGTAAAGGCAACAAATGTGGGGTTATGCAAGAGCTTGATCAAGGTGTAGAACCAAACGTAGGAGATTGTGATAGAAGAACTGCACTTCACTTAGCTGCTTGTGAAGGCTTTATGGAAATTGTTCTTTTACTTCTCGAGAAAGGTGCAGATGTCAACTCTACTGACCGTTGGGGTCGTACAGTAAGCTTTTACTAATACACAAGACCGTGAACTTGTATATTTAGGGGGTGCTTGGATGTGTAGTTGAGTCGTGATTCCGAGAGTAAAATAATCAGTTTTGGATGTTATATGCAGCCACTTGCGGATGCACGTAGATCCAGTCACATTGAAATTTGCAAAATCCTCGAGGCGCATGGAGGAATCGATCCAGTAAGTTGTTTCCTTAAACATCTACACCTTATCTTCAGAGAAAAAGTATGACTGAAAATGTTTTGACTTTTAAGTCAAACCTATTGCTATACCAACAAGGGCAATGCTTTTGGTAAAAAGGATTAAGGGTGTGTTCAAAACATAGTAAATTACCATTTTAACCTTATGAAAGATTCAATCTTGAATGGCATATGACTCATTGATGTATCCACAATGGTGGCATAGCGGTCAGGGAAATGCAGCATAAAGTAGAGGTCGATGGATCACAACCTGGGTCCATGTCCTTTGTCTATGGTTTAGGCGATTTACCTATCTCATGATGGTCGTGAGACCAAGGATTCCCTAGTGTTATATGTATACTACTTGTTATAGAGTTGCAATATAAAAAATTGTACCTTTAACATATATCCTTTGACCTCAAAAGTCAAACTGTGTCTTTTTACAGGCTGCACTCGACTCTCGGGCTCCATGTTACCAGATTGATTACTCTGAACTTCACTTTAAAGGAGCAGTTCTTATCGGTGAAGTAAATATTCTTATAATCTAGTAAAAGATTTAAAATT
The DNA here is from genome assembly GCA_030844895.1 of Ambrosia x helenae. Lineage (NCBI taxonomy): Eukaryota > Viridiplantae > Streptophyta > Magnoliopsida > Asterales > Asteraceae > Ambrosia > Ambrosia x helenae. The sequence goes on along the minus strand of JAUTDX010001682.1, from coordinate 50,504 downwards.
GGAAATGAGTTGCATACATAACAAAACTTAACAGCCTGTGTTGACCATGGTACATATGAATGCAGGGTTCATATGGTGAAGTTTATAAAGTAAAATGGCGTGGTACAGAAGTCGCTGCAAAGACGATCCGGTCTTCACTTGCAACAAATGAGAAAGTGAGGTGAGCTTTGGCCAATAAAATAAACGTCAGGGGATGTAATCATGTAGGGTTGGTGGGTTGAATACTTGAATCCGGACATGAACCATATATTTTTTCATGTCAAAGACACGAAACACACTTAAAATCTTGTAACCTAAACACGACATATGTAACACATTTATCTACATGTGCCAAACAAGTTGGCGGTTGTAATCAAGATATAAATGGGCGAAACAAGTCATAAACTGGTTGGTGGATTACAACGCGTGATAATAAATGGGTAAAAAATGGGTTGGTAGGTTGACCTATTTACTTAAACGGGTTGAATACTATTAAAAAATAATCTATTTAACTCCTGAAAGTCAAACATGGAATTCATGATTGTTGGTGGGTTGAATATATGATTATATTGTTACCGGATTCATGTCATGTCAGGAATCGCCACTGCTAAGTCAAACCTAGTACTATTCAAAGTAATCTATATATGACTCCTTAAAGTCAAACATGGACTCACTAGTTGACTTTTGAATGTAATCTGGCCATATATACTTACGTTCAGGAAAATTTTTCTGGAGGAACTTGCATTATGGCAAAAGTTGCGGCACCCGAACATTGTGCAGTTTCTTGGCTTTTTGAACTCGGACCGCCTGATTTTCCTAACCGAATATCTAAAAAATGTTGGTTGGTTTGTTTTTGGGTTATTTCTTTTTATTATGTACTTACAATTTGGGACTTTTTTAGGGAAGTTTGCTTGATATTCTAAGAAAGAAAGGAAGACTTGACCCATTGACTGCTGTTTCTTATGCTTTGGATATTGCAAGGTGTATCATTTCTCACCTTTTTTGTAAAAACTTATTCCACTAATTTCACTTCGGGCCTTGGTCTTGAAAAGCGCTAGACGCATCTGTCTCATCTCTTTTACATATCAACCTTTTATTATGTATTTTTACATATCAGCCTTCTACAGAACCTAATATTGACCAATTTTGACATAGATGTGTATGAAACGCTGCCTAAGGCCATAGGCTATTTTCTGAATCGCCTCACGCCTCATGTGCACTTTTTAAAACCAAGCTTTAGGCTATGCATATATAGCCAGGCAAAATGAGATTGAACACTGAGAGTCTCAGTATTATCCATACATGTCCCAGAAAGTAAAGTTTGACCTTTTAAGGTCAAACTGATTGTTTTTTTCTATTTCTTATTTTATATGGATTTTCTTTATCATGTTATATAAACTTAAATGTTATCGCCAAGGTCTCCTTGAGAAGTCGAAGAATTGACTTGAATTTTGAAAGTTTAACACTCGGAAGATGTATTACTGATCTGCAGGGGTATGAATTATCTTCATAGCCATAAACCTAATGCTATAATTCACAGGGATTTGACCCCAAGGTATGTATTAAAAAATTCTTTGTTTTAAAGTATGCACTAAAGCAACAAGGCTTGCCTACATCTCACCCTCACCGTGTCAACTTGTGATCACGTTAACCCGGACCCTATTTGTTTTAGCTAAACGTGTTCGTCGGTTCGATTTGAAATTGACGTTAACTTGTTTAGACTCAACCCCATAGTAGTAAAAGACACCAAAGGCGTTCGCCTAGGCGTCCAGGCGCAACCCAGTGCAGCAAAAGCGCCTTGCGTTCATCAAAGATCACATGCACAAAGTCAAGACAAAAATACAAAATAACGGTATGGATAAGCTAAAACGGGTCTGAAACATCTAAAAATAGCCTTGAACCAGCCTAAAACAGCTAAAAGTGGTATGTTTAACTGTGTTTCTTGCTTATCTCTAGCCCTTGCTTTTTAAGCTCCTTGCGCCTAGGCGACAGGCTCACCTCCCCACTTTTTTTTTCTGTCATGATTCTTTTTATGCTTATGCTTATGCTTCTGGGTTAATAACCTTATTCTTTTTCCTGCCAAAAATATCTTTCAGAAATGTATTGCTAGATGAAGCCGGGCATTTGAAAGTTACAAACTTTAGCTTGAGCAAAACTGCACAGAAGAAAGATGTCAATGGCTACAAAATGACTGGAGGCACCGGTTCATGTATTAAGAATCAATCTCTCACTTTATCATAATAACAATAATAAAAATTGATACTTTTAAGATTATATGTTTTCTGTGTTGCTTTCAGATCGATACATGGCTCCGGAGGTGTATCGTCGTGAGTCTTATGACAAGAGTGTTGATGTTTACTCATTTGCTTTCATTGTTCACGAAGTAAGACATACTTAGTTCTTAATGAAAAGATGCATAGTTTGACTTTTTCCATTTGTTTGACTTTATAAGTCAAACAATGCAAAGACTTCAAAAAAATTATGTTCATTCGATCAGCTTTATATCTATTGTTTTAATATTCAAATCTTGTATCTGGATGTGGCTTTAGATGTTTCAGGGTGGGCCATCTAATAGTGATGAACTGCCAGAACATTTAGCGGCCAAACGGGCATATGAGAATTCAAGACCGCCTTTATCTTCCTATATATACCCGGAACCTGTGAGGATGTAAGTTATTTAAATGTGCATCTGTTTCGTTAATGCAATATCTAATACACGTGACCAATTGACCATAGGTGTCAAAGTCAATCCATTTATATGAAAACGGGTCAATTGGGGTTGTACTTTATTGATAACGGGCCAAACAGGTATATTATAAGAAATTAGATACGAATGAAATGAGTTGAAAGTCTCTAAAGTTGTCTAATGTGTACTCTAATGCTTACAACGTCCTCGATCATTTTATTTAAAAAAATATGTAATCGTTTTAAAAATGTAGTTTATATAGAGCAGCCTCTTTATCCCAGCGGATAGAGCTAAGGCTTGCCTGCATCTCACCCTCCCCTGACCCTACACATAGTTCGCTATTTGTGGGATGGGATAAATGGGAACGGTTTTTGCTGTTGTAGTTGTTGTATATATCATATATGATTCATTAAATATTTCCAAGTTTTGACTTGTATGTAAAATTTACATTGCATCGGCTAGTACTCACACCGCACGACGCAATGCTGCTTGTTTTAGGTCAAACAAACTTCTTATCAACTTCAAAATGTTGCTTTGCATCTCTTAAAACTTCTACATTAATGCTTAATGAAGTTAAAGTCTAATACAAAGGTCAAAATTGTATGTTTGTGATAAAAGGTCAAAGTTAATGTGCATGTTTCGACTATCAGGGTTATGTATGATTATGCACAAACATACCAGTGATAAGAAGTGGTTTGATTGTACAGGCTGCTACAAAAATGCTGGCACCGGAATCCTGATGTGAGGCCAAAGTTTGAAGAAATAATAATAGAACTGGAGTTCATTTTAGAGATTGAACAAAGAAAGTTGGCCGATGGATTTTGCCATACATGTGGAATCTTATGAGTTGCTACCATTTCAAAACATGTTTATGGACATTTGCATGTATAACCACTTCTGTTCTTGCTATATATATATATATATATATATATATATATATATATATATATATATATTGTATGAGATAAGTCATAAGTTTGTTTTAGGCTGTCTATACTATGCATATAGAAAACACACATGTTTGAATGGAGGTCCAGACTGACTGACGCGGCAAGGACTGGACAAGGCCTAGAGTGTTATCGGACAAAGGAGGTGGTGCGCTGACCAGGCGACGTAGGAGCCAGATGAGTAAAATGCCAACTTACTTAGGTTTAGGCAATTCAGTTTGTTACAACAGTTAATGAAGGTTGGACCTAGAAACTCAATGATAACACCGGCCGAATCGAAGGATATACCTATAGTTGGTGCGTCTTAGGTGAGAGTTTCAACTGGATCAAATAAAGAACACACGAGAACAAAGGATTTTTTGTGATAAACAATATCACAACTCTTTCTTATATCAAAGCAAACAAACAAATCCAATAAAAAACAATTACAGATTCTTGCTTAAATACTAAAACAAATTACAGATTTGTTGGTGTAGTATGATGTAATTCTGTGATAGCATACGGTATGATTGATGAGTATGTGTTTTAAAGATAGTATTTGCGTTTGTAGTTTGGCTGTACTTATTAATTGTGTTTACGGGTTGGGAAGTTGATTCCAAACCGGTAAACACAACAGGAATCTGTAAATCGTGTCAGACAAATAGATTTGAGCACAGCTGACATGTTCAGTGGTTGACACAGAAACGAATTGTTTAGTTTGAATTTTTTTTTTTCTATTATCATTTTAATATTGTAAGTCCTAACCCATATTGTAAGTCCTATACTCAAATGTCTACAAAATTTTGCTTGTCTTTTAGTTATTAAATTTTAGCATATACATATTTAATCAATTTAAGTTTAAAATAAGGGGTATTGGATTTAAATAATCCATGTTATGGGCCATTGGCCAATAATAATCCAAACTTTTACGTTAGACCAGGATAATCCCAGTGCTATGATTGTACCTTATGCATAGATGGTTGTACATTTTATGAAATGGTAGATTATTCACGCATTTGATGATTTACATTTAAGGATTGCTATAGATGTTGGTGGAGACAATAACAACAATGGGTCCATAGCTCAGTGGTAGAGCAATTGACTGCAGATCAATAGGTCACCGGTTCGAACCCGGTTGGGCCCTTATTTGTGTTACTTTTCCTATGTTTTGCTCTCTTTTTTTTAATCTTTCAATATTTTATAAAAACGAGTGTTTTAGTAATTAATAACAACGGGTTCATAGCTCAGTGGTAGAGCAATTGACTGCAGATCAATAGGTCACCGGTTCGAACCCGGTTGAGCCCTGCTTAGTTTTTTTTATCTAATTATATATGTTTTTTTTTTATTATCTTTTTTACTTGTTATGTCTTTTTTGTTGTATTTTTACTAATTATGTCTTTTTTGTTTTCTTTTTTTTTTATATTATTTGTTGTAAACTTGTAATTTTTACGCATTATAATTTTTTATGCAAGTCTTTTTTTACTAATTATATGATTTTTCTTGTTTTTGTTGTTTTTTAATTCTTAAATAAAATGATCCTTTAACTCATTTTTACAATTTTTTTTAACCTTAGTACAAAGGACCAGAACCGTGACAAACTATGACCAATCGTTTTGGTCTCATTTGAACCTGTTACAAAAACAATGAACCATGAGCCGTGACAAACCAAACCGAACAAGCGAATAATTAACTTTTTTGTACATAAAGTAGAGCCAACCAAGTTCATGCTTTACAGTTTACAACCAATTCTTCAACAAAAGAATGCATCCTTTTTTCTTTTTTTTTTTTCTAATTTCAATCTCTTAACACCATAAAGAACAGCAAAATCTTCACTCTATCTCTGTTTGACCATTCAGTCAAAGTCAAACATGTAAAGTCAACAAGAACCAACTTCCTCACTGACCATTTGTGGTGGCTGCAGTCCTCTTGGCTTCAAGGGTTGCAGCCTCTTTGAGGGCCGCATGGGCTTCGTTTTCCATTTTTAGCGCAAAAAGTGATGCAGATTGTAGATATAACGCGATGTGCCAAACTGGTGACACCACTTGAGCCTGCATTGCATCATTCAATGCTTCTTGAGCCATGTCATTCATGAGGTACGATAGACTACGTCTGGCATAAACAGTTGGTGACACCATTGGTCCATGCTCGATGAACTGCGAAAACCCAAACGAAAAAGGTATTTTAGGCTTTCGTAAATAATCAAATGCTTATGGACTTGTATGCATCATTACAAATCTGGTTGGTGGATTGGATCCTTGAACCTGAACACCACCCTCGTATATGTTCATGTCAAAGCCATCAACCCTAACCCAGACACATTTAAAAATTGCGTAGCCTGAACATGGCCCGTAACCATTTATCCAAACGAGTCAAATGGGTTGCGGGTTTCAAATTTCAATCAAGTTCATTGCCACTGTCATAAAATATGATAAATTGCGGAAAATGTGCAAGAGAAAAAAAAAACCTGAGAGTAACACTCTATTGCATCATTGAAATCTTTTTGCCGGAATGCTACATCTCCCTTTTTCTTCGAATTTAACGACTCTTGCATTTGATCGGTCCACACTTGAAAGGAGAGCTGTTACCATATTTACATGAATAAGAATCAACATCCATTATCAATTTGAAAATAGTACAAAAAGATTGTGAGTCCCATTTTTTTTTTCTGTTTCATCGGTCCCGCCATATATGAGACGGGAGCGTAACCTTTCATGGCAATAAACTAACCTCATTTGTTTGCCCTTCATCATCTCTATACGAAATTGTTTCCAAACATTCATGTATTGCAGTCAAATCCATTCTCAAGCAAGCTTGACCAAGCGGTGACCGAGGTGAGAATGAAGTTGTGGCCGGGATCCCCATCAAGACGTATGACGGAACCTGTTAAGAAATTATTCAAGGGTATTTTAGACATTTGACTAAAGTCTTTCAACGCTTTTGTGCCAAGTCAAAAGATAGTCAGCTAACCTCGGTTTCTTTTTGAAGTACAGTCAAGGCAGCTACTAATGACTTTGAATTTGGGCGTTCACGGGGTTCATATTGCAAACAACGAGAAGCCAAACGCACCAACTCGGTTCCATCATCATTAGAAAACTGTCCTTCCAAACATGAATCCGTAAGCATCTGAAGGTTCGATCTCTTATCAAGTCAAGAGCCTGGATTATAAACAAAATGTGTGATCAAACATACATGCACACATACGATAAGTAGGGTTTTACACTTTTACTACCATCGGTGACAGGGAGAGTGGAGACGTATTCTTACATGGCTTGGAGGAATGTGCTTCCCGCTAAGAAGGTCAACCAAAAGAGTCCCAAAGCTATATATCACACTTTCAGGCGTTACTCTTCCTACAAGACGGAAACAAATCTCAAAAAAGTAAATAAAAAAATAAGATTAAAAAACTCACGTCGTATTTAAAGTTGAAAAACAATACTGTAAACAAACCTGTCCTCAAGTACTCGGGAGGAGTGAATGCAAGATTTGTGCTATAACTTTTCCCATCGCGACTATTCTTCATCAAGCCAAAGCATGAAAGTCTAGGATTACCTTCCTGCGGAAATCTAATGCGTGAATATCGATTTTCATATTTAAAAGTGGGAAAATATTAAATTAAAAATTTAAACTTTGACCTCATCAAACAAAATTCTATAGGCATTGAGATCGTGATAAAGAGCACGCCCTTTATTTGTGCAATAGTCAAGAGCTTCGGCTAAATGTAACACCACCCGTAACCTCATTGCCCATTTCATCGGCTGCGATTCCCCTGAATCCACAGAGATTTACATGATTCTTGTGAATTTAGAAAGAAAAAAAAGATATACGGTTTGCAAGAATGACTGATTGTGAACAAATTATGGATATGTAGATGTAAATAAATAACAAAAATAAATAAGAAAGAAAATTATAGTTCTTTTAGTTTAAAATAACAAAGAAGTGCTTACAGTGAAAGAGATGTTTTGCAAGGGTGTTATTGGGCATATACTCGGCCACAAGCAGCCGTTCGTCATTTTCACAACAGCAACCAAGAAGATTTGCCAGCCTGACGTTACGAAGTTGACCAACCGATTTTGCTTCTTCCTGATGTTCCAAAAGAATAAATTCCAACATAAGCAAGAACGATACACGCAATCTAACATAAAACAAATGTGATGATCATTATGCCACATGTAAGCCTGGCAAAACAAGTGGGTTGATCACACATCAACGAATATAAGACAATAAGAATTCTAAGAATAAGCAGTCATTCACCTATAAATGTTGTAAGAATCAAACTACATATGCCAGAAAACTACAAGAAATAGCGAGTTTTTTATACCAAAAATTGTCGGGCATCGGGCCAGGCCGAACGATTAAAGCGTTTAACCGCGATCCTCACTTGATTCTCAAGCTTCCCTTTATATACAACATTTGGGGCCTTGTCGCCATGTTCAGATACAATGTTTTGAACTGCAAAACCTGATGTTGCATTTCTAAGTTGCTCAAAAGTGAACTCTTTGAATGCAGCCGAATTACCATTTTCCTCTTCATTACCTATTTGCAAAACGGAAAAAAACAAACAAACATGCTTTCTTCAAAATTATCGATAATTGGATATAAATCTCGAAAATGTTAAACAAAGTTATTTATTGGTAAATTACAGATTCCATCATACATACCATTGTTTGGATCCTCGAGAACCGATGCCTTGTTTGGTGAAACTAGACATGGAATGAGCTTAGTGCAAGATGAACCCATGTTACCAAAAGTAAACAACACCTAGATTATACCTGAACTGCAAATATTTATAAAAATTTCAAAATTCAAAACCAAATTAAAGACTGAATCATATCAATCCAATTAAACATCATGCTTTTGGTTTCCGATACAATATGTGTTCAAAATGATCACAAAAAAAAAAAAAAAAAAAACTCCAAAACATAAAAAAATGAGTGATCATGGACAATTTCCACTGCCCTTTTTTGCAGCAAATGGGTTCATGTTTGATCAAATATAACAAACCAAGCAACTAAATTTCACATACAGAATACAAAGATTTTCATATAAATTTATATGCATTCAATTGTCAACAGATAAAACCAAAACCAAGTTCTTTGCTTTTGTACAACAACTGAAAGAAACTTTAGGGTTTCAGCTAATTACAGTATATAAACACAAATAAAAGCCAAAATTAACATACAAAGATTCAACCTTAAAGCAAATAGAACAAAACCCAAAAGGGAAACAGCAAAATGAGCACAAAAAGAAAAAAAAAATCTCACCTTTTTGTTTCTTGATCAATGTGTGAAAAGAAAAGGTCAAAGTTCACCACTTTATGATTCTGATTAAAGAAAAACTCTAATGGGTGGTTTTAAAAACTTCCAAAAGTCAAAGATTAAACCCCTTTTTCACATTTTCACATCCAAACATATAATCAAGAACTACCCACTTCAAAAAAAATATTCACAAATTTAAGGGGAGAGAAAATAAAAAGAGGGGAAAAATGGGTTTTGGGGGAGTGGGGAAAAGATAAGATTTTGAAATAATAAAAAGTCCAATTACAGGAGGCTAAATTGGTATGTATAGAAGGCATATTGAAGGTAAATGAAATGACAGAGTGACAGGATGAGATAGATATCCTTGTATCTTCATAATCTTTCTTGGAAGCCAGCACTATTGCTGTTGGCCTTTTTATATATAGTTTGTCAATTGTCATGCCAACAATATTTATTATTTATATTTATGTATATAATATATTTTATTTTTTTATTTATATTTCTCGAACGACGATTTTTTATTAGCAAACACGCTAACAAGCAACTAGCACGAGCAACAAGCAACTTGTATAGCAACTGTATACAAGGAAACAAGAAACAACAATCAAACATCAAAAGACTTCCACTTAGACCAATCGAGAGAAACCAAGTTAGATTAGTTGTTAATTCATACAAAGCCCACGAATTTTATTTATCTTGACCGGCATGTTTGAAAAGATTAAGTTGTTCCTTGCTCGCCAAATATTTCAACACGCAATCATTTGATCCTAGAGGCGGTACCCGGAATTTGTTTGTGTATCTCAAACAAATCATGAGCTGAAAAATCATATATGGGACGTATTCGACACCACGTGCTTATATGATGCCAACCCGTATTGATACATAACATGAGGAGAATATATGATTCACTGATTCTTCACTACTATTGCATAGACAAAAATTGATTGACCCATCGTAACTTCTTCTTCTAATCAGTATGTCTAGAGTAGGAATTTGATGCTTATAATATATTTTATAGTGAGGTATCAACATTAAAAAAATATAAGAAGTTTTAAGGAGGATTTTAAAAGTAATAAATTCATCTAAAAAAGAGCAGGGCACTACCAGTAAACGGGGTTGGTACCCCCACTACACACATGGCAACATCTCCCTATGTGGCAGGGGTAGTGGGTGCCGGTATGTTTCACGGGTTGTATCCCACAGATAGAATAAGAGTAGGAGTTTTTGTCTCTATGGGTTGGGTGCTTAAGGGTAGTGCTGCCTTCAAAATTATATTTCAGTGTAGCAAGTCAATGAAATGATATGGCAGTGCAGAATTGGTGAAAATCATAATAGTTCAGTAAAGTTCGGGTAGCACCCTCCCTCACTCCCTCTTTCCCTCATAATAATAAAGTTTTAAATAGCAATAAACACCATTGTGTGTCTGCCGCTCAAGATAATTATATCTATCCTTACACACGTATGTTTTTTAGATTGTGGATGCTTAAAACAACTATGCAAGCACGGGAAGCATAAAGTTAGACATTTTATAAGACAGCATCATTTGATAATCACATTTTAAATAATATTTTTACTTTTATGTTTTATTAAATTAAAATAACTTATCGCAACAAATTTTAGTATAATATTTGGAGCATTAATTAAATAAGATTGGATTAGACTGTTATAATTAATTGACAAAAGAATTTTAAGCATGCTCTAAAACATGAATAAGTTAAACTTTTTTTTAACGGCAAGAAATGGCGTGACATAGTGCGTTGTGGCCAAGGTCGACTACTCGACCGCCGCCAACCTCTTGGCTCTCTAAGATAACCTCCACCCTTCTGAAGGCACGACAGTGGAATAATCGGTAAAATCTCACCTCTCATCCGAGTCAAACCGGCGCCACCCATATCTACTCTTCACCTGAATGCCACTCCACCAGACCACCACAAGGTGGGGGCTGAATAAGTTAAACTTGTAAGACAGTTATACCTAGGGGTTGTTGGAGCATTCACATCAGGACCTTCATATTTTTGTGATAGTGTTCTGCATATTTTAAAACGTGATTTTGGGTGATTGTGAGTTAAGAAGAGAAAATGTTACTGTTCATCGGTAAATTGAGGTGACATTCTTCCTCCTCATTTATTTTTTAATATTATTTGAAAATGGTTGTGAGTGTGGGAGAGAAAAAAAGTAATAATAAAAGTATAAAAAAATATTATAAATTTGAAGATAATGTAGTGGTTTTTACTTTTTAGTGTAATTTGATGGAGAGAGAATGCTCTTATTGCTACATCTCCCATTTATCTCTCTATATATTTATATATATAGATATGTAGAGAGAGATAAAGTATGATAGAGTGTCAAAATAGCTAGAACGGTGTACCAATAGCACACCCATGTATCTATTGACAAAAAGTTATTCAAATACACAATATATGTTATTTATTAATTTAAATCTTAAAATTTATATTGATACCAATCGCCAGTGGCGGAACCACAGGATGGTCAAGGGGTCAGCTAGCCCTTCGGCCGATCAAGTTTTATGTTAACTTGTATATCCAATGAAAAACTTCGGGGCTGTTTGGTTGATTAAGTGCTGAATCATTAAGAGGTCTGAATGGTTAAGAGGTCTGAATGGTTAAGCATTGAATCATTAAGTTGGACCTCTCAATGGTTAGTTTTCTTGTCTCACGTTGGTAGGGGAGCCTCACTAGGGTTCAGCCTAGTTCAATGCTTAATAGTTCAGTGCTAAATGGTACAGCAACATCCCAAATCTTAATGATGCAGACTTAACCATTTCATTCAGAAGCTGAAATAAACGCGCTGAATGCTGAATCATTCAGTGTTGAATGGTTAAGAGTCTCATTAAAAGGCTACGAAACAGACCCTTCGATTACAGTTTGACCCTTCCAGAGCAACTAAAGTGGAGAAAAAAAAGAGCAAAAGAACATTGTTTGAGATTTCTGACGACCAATTGTGTAACTTTCTCGTAAGCAAATGAAGAACACACTAGGATTGGTTTTGTGTAGTTTTTTTCTTTTATTTCTAGTGTTTAATAAATAAATGTACTATTTATTTCTAGTTGTGATATGACCATTCACTGCTTTTATTGCTCTCTCTCATTTGCCCTTTTTTCTTCTTTGATTCTATTATTTTAATGAATGAGAAGTATGTCGTTTTTCCTTTGTATTATGTGATTACAATAATATATACATTTGTTTATTAATTATTCAGTTTGATTTAGTATTTTCACTATAAATATAGTTTTTGTCATTTGGAAAATGTAATGTATTCTTTTTTCACAATGTGGAGATATATTTATAGAATCATAATTAGGTTAGGAAAAAAAAAACAAAATTAAACATAAGGTGTCATAAAAAACGTGTTAACTAATGAAAATCATAATAATAAAAAAGTTTGAAAATTACTTGAATTATTGATATACCAAATATAAAAAAAAAATTATTTACAACCCCTGTTGAAAATGTCTAGTTCTGCCATTGCCAATTACTATTTTTAATGTTGATGTTGTCAATTAATCCCATCATCTCCACCCCCAACCACATCAACCACTCAAACACACCTAGTCATCTAATATTGTGACCCTGAAGTGTACATACAACACCACCACCTCTATCCTCAACTTGGTACGCACACACCCTTCAAACCTAAATCATGTTCATTCACTATGTTGTATTCAATTCTTAACATAAAAACGTTGATATAATCATCAATTATAACCATTAATTGTTATGATCATTAATGTGTTCACTTGTGAATGCTATAACTATACTTTAATTTTGAAGTTCTTAGAATGCCTTCAACATGAAAGGGACACCTAGCCAATTAAAGGAGAGAATTTCGTACTCCATGATCTCCCCCAATCAGGTGACTACAAAAAGGACAGCAAGGCGGGTGACAACGACAACCAACCAATGGCAGGAGGACAACACACAGTTTCTCTGAAATCCGTAACGGTCATCAGAGGTGGGACCCGCATAGGATGAGTTGTCCTCCTGAGTCAGCCAATAAGCACAAGCAATCTCCACTATAAATACCCTTTCTTTAGAGAGAAGAGGGGTCAGCATTTTAGAGAGAAAGACACACTTAACATACTTGTGATTGTTGGCGGAAACAACTTAGTCGAAACGCTGTCTAATCTTATTCACTCATAACGTTCTTGTAATAGCCTAGATCATTAATACTAAACTTCTCTTCGTTCTCCTATATATTTAGTGTTATTAGATTAGTGTTTCTTCATTGGCGTCATCCGTGAAAAACATTTAGAAATGTAACTTTTGTTCTCTTTTTTCCAAAAACCATCATGAGTAACCAACTTCCTTCTTTCCCTGATGGTGCCTCAGCGACTGCCGGTGCTAACTCGTTTAACACCGGTCCGCCAGATAACCAGCAGGGAAGACAAGGAAACCAAACAAACGATGCCTCGCGCGTCATCTCCCCTCCACTATCTCACATAACTCAAGCACATCTTTTCATTTTGCGACTGAAAACGTTCAACAACAACATGGTTCTCATACTGAAAAGGCCGCATCGATGGTTAGTCCAGAGATGTGGTTGATTCAGATTTCAGAAACAGGAAGCTTTGAAGCGCCGTTATAAGCAAATGGTTCACGAGCAGTGCCATTATAATAGTATGTTAAGAACCATAAGAATAATTTTAACTATTGTACTATTTATTATAAAAATTGAATGCTCATTTATATATATATATATATTTTTTTATAATTATAAGGAGAGAAAATAATCAAAGATTGAATATAAAGGGAAAAAAATTTCAATGTTACATTTTATCATCAAATAAAATTATAAAACCGTGATTTCTCTCTCAAAGTAGTTGAAAATAATGATAGTTGGAGTTAATACTTGAATACAAAAAATGTCAAAAGAAAATTTAGGTAGAATATTTTCAATAAATGATTTTGAGTGTGAATGCTACAATTTTGATTTTTAATACGACGTAAAGAAAGGCAAATAGTTTTTTTTTAACGGCCACCGAATTAATTTCCGAGCACTCTCGGGCACCCTTTTGGCGAATCAAGTACTCACCCGCCCTGAAATCGCTAGTAATATGGTCCGGGTTGAATGACATGGGTCAGTTTAATCGATTTGGGTCTACAACTAGCATGGTTCTTTTATTTTTTATGCAATCCACATGAGACATCCCATGTTCAGTTTTATGTTTTTGTTTTTGTTTCTCAGTTATTTACTTTAGTGTGGTAGTCATCAATAGACATGGGATCATGGATGCAGAACTCTCTATGTAATTGAACCCAATGAATGAAAGTAGTTAGTGTGTTTTTGCGTTTGATGTTATTCTCTTTTGATTAACTTTTCTATGGATTTTGTGTTGGGATTAACTATTTTCATACTAATTCAAGTTTGGCTACTTGAATGATGTTCTTGGAGCCTAGATTAGAGTCAATTTGAGTGGTGTATATGTATCTTGATTCTCTTTTAGTCTGCTCTAATCGTTTCTTATGTGGTGTTTTTGTATCACAAGAGACCGTTAGATCTATCCCTTTCATTTCATTTCAATTTCAAATTTTCTATCTGTTGATACTCTGATTTTATATCACCGATTTAGGATTAAAATTTTGGGCCTGAAGAATGAACTTGGGTATAAAATTTTCGGCTTCCAAATTTGGGTTAACCACTTAATAATATATGAACATATTTGGCTCGAATTGCCGAAAAAATAAGCAAACACATTTGAAATTGTGAAAATTCTTTTACACCATCTTCAATATGGTAATAAAAATAAATTACATTATCCATTTAGAGACACCATTATAAAGTTTACCACAAGCTTATATCTTAACAATCATTAGGAGTCTGATGTAGAATCAATCTAAGATTACAAAGTTCTTAATAAGCTCAGTTCAATCAGTTCAGTAAACGCGTATAACCAATCCTAAAAGTTTTTAAATACCATCTCATAGACCTTCTAAACGACCAGACCCTGAAGACTAAACATTGGTTAACAAAAAACATAAAAACAAACCATCGGTTATTCGGTTTTGTCAATGTTTTGATTCAATGTTCACCCCTAGAACAAATAGCCTAAGCAATTAACTCAAATTATCTCTCGTGTCGAACTAAATCTTTTTGTACAATATAAGATATCATAAACAATGAAAAAACTTTGAGAAGATAAGAAAAAAAGAAGATATTTAAATTAGTTGACATTTAAAAAAAGTTGAGTTTGACCAAGTCAACCAACAACATCATGTCATGAGTAATAAGATGGTGGCATGCTTACTTGTCTACTTGACCTTTGAGGAAGCATATTTTCATGACAGCTTGCAAATATCCACATTTTGTAGACATGACTGGGCCCATTTGTGTCACACCATATCTCGTTATCATATTAAAAACACTAAATCAACATTTTCTCAGATGCTAATCAGCTCAAAATTATAATACAATTAATTTAACAACATAATTTCTTCAAAAAAATCTTCCTGCTAATACACCTTTAAAACCTACGAATGTCTTTGGGGGGCTTGAAGTTGACCGGGTGAGTTTCAGGAGTGGCGTTTTCGTCTTCTTTCCACATTTTGATTGTTTTGTCGGCTTCACATGTAACAAGCCTCGAGCCAGTCATGTCATATGATAGCGCATAAATTCCAGCCTCACTATCCAGTGACCCTATATCATCGAAATATATAGTCAGATACTCTTTCCTATGTGTAGGGTCAAACATGCATATCTTGGTAGGGATTGGGTCACTATCTAATCCCTTAACAAAACGATTAGGATGTATCATGGATTAAAAATAGAGAATCACAAAAATATAGTCAATCTATGGGTGTGATAATTCTACTCGCGTCTACAACAACCCGCACAAGGGTCAAGCTTGCTACTTTTTAAAAACACGGACACGATGATTAGTAAGTAAAGAGGGAGAGCAAAAGGGGCGTACCAGGCTGAACGATTGTTTGAGATTGTTGGAAACTATGACCACTTTTCCAGTCCCAGAACCACAAACTCCCGTTGTCACCTTTTCATCAAATTGATCACAATCAGTTAATATCAAGATGAAATACAAATTCAGTATATCCTAAACATTATAGCAAGTGTATGATGATTATGAACAGACACTCACCTCCAGTTGCCAAGACACCCTCTTGATTGACTGTCATTGCATTAATTATGGTCTTCTGTTGGGAACTGCAGATATAAAAAATGAGACACGATAAATTAATAATAACTGAGAAAAAAAATAAGCAAATAAGCTAAAGTGATCCTATTTGCTTACACACGAATTTTTTTTAAATACTTAAATCATTTAATTTAGATAGGGGTAAGGTTTGCCTACATCATACCCTCCCCAGACCCTACTAATAACGTCGTTATTTGTGGGATTTCCTGGGCACGGTTGTTGTTGTTGTTGTACTTAAATCATTTAATAGACATACCCACGGGCCAGGTAAGTTTGCGGCAAGTACCTTTACATGATCAGTGCATTTACAAAATTGATATTTGGTAATCATATTTCGCCACATGGTTATGCATGATATTTTGCCCCATGGGTATGTATGATATTTTGCCATGATCTATGATCTAACCAAGATACATGTGCTTTCCAATTATTCAACCAATCAAAATCAGTTTGTTTAAAGGGTCCAAAGAAAAGAGATTGTATTTGCAATTGATATAAATCTGAAAGGATGATTTCATACATTCTCTTCAAACTTGGTATAATACATTTATCTAACAAAGATCAAAATATCAAATATACCGATCCTCAAAACTTTCATTATGATACAAGAGCTTGGAGTGTAAAGAGAAAAGGGTATAAAATGGTATTTACTGAAGTGAGTATAGATGAAACTTGTATTTTGAATGGGTATATTTAATATTTAAGGCTGGGTTAATATAATATTATACTAGTTTTCAAGGGTATACATAAAATTGCCCCAAATTGGTATGATAGGTAGAAACTCACAGCATGTTATGCAAAAACTCTCCTCTAGGAAGGCTGAACTTCTTTATATTGTCGGCTGATGCTGAAGCAAAACTATCCCTGCAACGTCAAAGACAATATGAAAACTACATTTATATTCAAATTATGATATGAGAAAATAAAAATAAAGTAATGTTACATACTCGATAGGATGCTGAGCCAATGCACGTACAGATTTCTTATGATGAGTAAGAGTTGCCATTGTTTTACCTACAACAGTAACAACGGGCTTAAATCCAGATCACAAAAATAAATACATGTATTGATGAAAAAATAAAAAATATATTACCGTATCTAAGATCCCAGAACTTAATGGTTGAGTCATGGGAGCCAGTTACAACTTGAGGATCCTGAGAGAAAGTGCACCATACTAAGCTTTTTAATGATTAAAGAAAAGAAGTTATTGATATGCTGTTAACCTATAATACTGTATTGCTTACTGTAGGCCGGGTGAACACTGAACAGACTGTATTATCATGGCCTGAAAGAGCATGAATTTGCATCTTACTGCGAATGTCCCATACCTGAAATTGTTACATTGCCAAATGTTAATTCATAACTTACTATTATTTTTAAAATTTATTATTTTTTACATATTAAGAATTTCATACCCGGCAAACAGAATCACGACCACCAGTAAGAAGAACATCAATAGTTGGATGAAGTGCCAAGCAATATACACCACTCAAATGGCCATGATATGACCGAATAACCTTTTAGAACAAATAATAATAATTTTCAGAAAGTGAGGCACATACAAATATAAAAATATAAAATAATTATATTCGTCATTGGTCAGTGATTAAAACCTTGTTCTGTTCTAGGTCCCAGCATTTAACTTGTTTGTCATCACCAGCAGAGAACATGTAGGTATGCCTAGTGCTAACAGCAAGACCTGCAATAAAAAAAAAAAAAAAACTGAATATTGGTTTCAGATGCAAAATGTACAAGATCAATGACATTAATAGAGGTGGCAAAATGGGTGGCACAGGTAGCAGGTCAAAATGGGTAACCAGGAATAATGATTAATTTAAAAACCATACCTCTAACTTGTTCTATATGACCTGTTAGTGTTAACCTTAACCGTCCTGATCCAACATCCCAAATCTGTCAATAATCAATAAAAAATCCATTAGTGACAGTTCAAGAAAATATATATTGATTTGAAGTTTTTCTTTTTGAGGTGATCATGAGAACCCGTTAGGAACACTCATGGGCCCCACCAATACCCTGACACTAGGTGAGGCGCAGCTTATGCTGGGCAGGTGGTCTTCAAGGGGTGAAGGCATAATAAAACCAATGAAAGTTGGGTTCAAACAAGAAACCTCTGCTACAGTTACTTAGACGCTTGATACTGTGAACCCTTTGTGGAATCACAAAAATTGTATCTTTTACAAAATTATAGAAAGATTATAAGTAAAACTTTGATTTTGAGCAGTAAAACAAGTTTCAATAGAAGTTTATTGACTTGCATATTTCACATCATATACTCTAAATGTAAATGGAATGAATAAAATAAGCATTCGACCCGTTTACACATCCGTTGAATATATTCTTTAGAGTACTCCTTTATCTGTTATCTACTGAAACCTTTCAAATTATATGAAATTTGGTAGAACCTTTTAATTTAAAAAGTATTTGTAACATGAATTACGAAAACTAAACCCAAATAACTTTAATTTTAATATATATCTCAAAAAAAGGAATTCAGACTAGTTTATTTGAAGCCAATTTAGTCTCCATTTAAGGGGCATTGTGTAGATCATTTAATGTTGGCTTTGGTATATAGACAATATATATGCTCTCTTTTTCCAAACATATAATTACTTACATTTGGTATGAGCATGACTCTTTTACAGCGCACAACATTTTAACATCCTCAGAAACAATAATTGTAATAAGAACATGGATTTAAGAAACTAGAATTTAGGGTACCTTCTTAAGAGTTCTATAATTAGAAAATAAGAATTTAAAATATTACATTACATAAGTGCATAAAAAAATTATATACCCAAGTCTCTTATCATACATTTGTAATTGTTTAGTATTTTTATTTTATATTCTTATAAACTAAAACAATTACCTTAATCGTTCGATCTGCAGAACCTGTACAAAACCACTCGTTATTTGGACTAAACGCAACTGATCTCACCCATCCCAAATGGCCACTAATGACCTGCAGATATATTAGCTCAGTTTAGTCAAGATAAGCAAGGCTAAAAGAGAAACGAGAAATGAAAATGATTCAGATTCCTGAAGCCAAATGATAGATATCTTCAATTTAAGTGCTAATAAACCATTAACTTACCATAGAAACACCAACTTATTATAGGGTGAGTAATCAGTGTTACAAAGGATTTACATTTAACAATATTTTCATTATCCATCTGTACCTGAGTATTGTTTATATTCGCTCAATTTAGTCAAGATATGCAAGGCTAAAAAAGAAACAAGAAAATGAGAAAGGATTCATATTCCTAAAGCCAAACCATATATATCTTCAATTTAAATGCTAATAGACCATTAATTTGCCATAGAAACACCAACTTGCCATAAGGTGAGTAATCTGGGCTACAAAAACCTATAGTTAAGTAGTAGTTAACTATTATTTTATTATCCATCCATACTTGAGCATTGGTTATGTGTGTATAATCTATTTTTCATATCACAAAGATTAAAAATACACTAGAATATGTATACAAATTCTTATTTGAAATGATACAAACAAAAGTAGAAGTATAAAGAATATCAAGATTCTCACTCTGTAGTTCTTCCATGGAGCATGCCATACAGGACGTGGCCATCTGCTCGGGATTCTTTCCATAAGGGCTGCAGTTGGCAGATTCCTACAAAAAACAAATCAAAAAGCCATACATGTTATCGACTTTATTACCATGGTAAAGTGACAATAAACCAGAGAGCTTAGAATTTCAGTTTCATGCATTTAAACCATCAAAATAAGATGCATAAACAGATATTAAAAAAAAAAAGTTTCCCGTTGTACAAGCATATGCCATATCCCAACCTTTCCGAAGTACCACGAGCGGGAATGACAGCAGTACTTTTCCCAGTCTTATTTCCATCACCTCTGCCATATAGAAATTATCACAACCCATTCAGTTTACCAAGCAAAGATCCAAAAAAAAAAAAAAAAAAAAAAAATTAAAAATAACAGTAGCAACAATGAAAAAAAAGCGCTTACAGGTTCTTTGGTTGATGAGAAGTAATAGCTAAATCACTTTGAGCACCAGTCTTCTCAGAATTTGTACTACCTACATATATAAGTTAGCACAAGTCAAGACACTGCCTGTATTTTTTTTTAGCTTTTTCTAATTCTTCACACTTCTATTTCCGTCAAATTAACACATTTTATTTTAGTTTCATTCATAAGAAAAACTGATAACTAATAAGTTAACTAATGACAGGCTGATTAAACAAGGGCATTCAAAGTTGACAGCTCCATGCAATATAAAACCTCTTTAGTTAAATAACCCGTGCACATAAACCCTTAAATCCAACCGCAGCGCCCAAGCTAAAGCAAACTATAACTAACAATGTAAACCATACCGGTCATGTAACCTTTTTCTTTATTTTAAAAACATGCATTTATGTATGTGTACAATATTATAAACAACCAAACCCTACGCGTCGAAAGGTTTCGGGTACCTGATAGCACAAGAGCATTTGAATTGGAAGGTGCAGCTTGATTCTGTAAGGAACTCTTAACAGGCGGATTAGAAACAGATTTTATTCCACCGTACTCAACATGTAGCTTCATCATAATCATAATAATAATAATAATAAAAACAAACAATTAATAACCATTGTATTAAACATTATAAAATAAATGATAACCTAATATGTAATATGACAACTAACCTTATGGCTCAGGCGTATCTTCTTACTGTAGAGTAACAATAAATAAAGAACAATTAATAACAATAATGATAATAATAATAATGAGGGATGAAATTAGGGTTTGAGAAAAACCTGTCGGGGTCAGGAGGTGGTAATTGAGAGTGTGTAGGAGAGAAGAGATCGAGAGAGCGTTTTAAGGATTTGAAGCTGAGTTTCTTGAACGATTGTGGTTCGACTGGAAGCTCTGACGCCATTGTTGGTCCTGTCATCGGAGATCGCCGACGACTCTATCGAATATGTTATTATGTTGTTCAAGGGAAAGAGGAGGTTTCACATTTTTTTTTTAATTTAAATAATAAAAATAAAAAACAAATCAATTTAATTTTATTTGGCGGATCAGATAACACAGATTGTGGCTCGATTTTGGGCCCAAACCAAACGCTAAAAACTCTTTTTTTTTTTTTTACCGCTAAACTCCCAATCCAATCCCATCGAAGGGTACTAACCAAATTCCCGCTTCAGCCGGGACTCGAACTTGCAACCAGTCACAATCTGCACAGGAGGAAAGCCTTACGGCAAAACCCCCTAACCACCAGGCCATAGACCTGATGGCCAAATGCTAAAAACTAAACATAGTTTTTGGGTGTCTTAAAAAAATAATAAATGGTTCATTTTGGTTTCGTGGTTTCCATTTTTTAAAATTTTTACACCTAGTGGGTTCAAAACCTCATGATGGGTTCAAAATATAGATAAAAATAAGGAAATACTTAACGTGACAATAAAGCGAAGTTCAATTCTAGTCTTTTCTAAATATTATTGTGATTTTTTTAACAGCAAATCAACCTACTTCTAATATCATTATACATGCACTTTGTATTATCTATTTTTCCATCGCAAATATGATATGAAAAATATCGGTGCTGAACCGTATCGTACCGATTGAATTTCAGTATTAATTGAATACCCATATTTGACGTTTTCTTGATTGATGCTTTCCTTTCGGTAGGGTATTGTACTAACTTTTTACATACACTTTCAATACCCTGTACAGATAGCCATTTTAGCGAATTACGAAATCGTTACTATTGGTCCTGATATGATGCCAAACTCATCTCTACCTAAAACCATGATAGCATCATCACACAATGAATATTAAAAGTATAAAAAACCAAAGCAATAACATATCATCATTTTAGTTTTCATTATATATCCAAAGACGTTATAATAATATCATCCCCCACACCACAACGTGTCCTCCCCCAAAACCTTTAGTGGGGGAATTCTCGTTTCCTTTGACGCAAAACCTTTGCTTCTTCATATCAGGTACTCTTAACAACTCTCTAATTATGGAACACTTTCATTATATTATATCATATATCATAACTAATGTGATGTTTGACCTGCTTTGACTTTATTCTAGATTCTTAACTTTTTCTACATTTTGTGATCTTCACAGATTGCATTGTCATATGTACTTAACTGTTTGCAGGTTTGATGAGCTTTATTTGTTATTGTTTATGTTACAGTAGTTTTGGTGATCAGAGGGTTTATGTTTATGTTACTTTCCTGTTCATAGATTTGTATGCTGTTTAAGCCACCGTTGCTTTTACGTCGAAATGCTAGATCAGCAAGTGTTTTAACTACTCACCTCCAATTAAAATAATATTCAAATTATATGAAGTGAGTGCCACATCACTGCCATGTAGGCACGACCTCTCAGATTCTGCTTTTAATGTGTAATGGTTGATTGGTTTCACAAGTTTTAACTACTCACACCCGGTAAAATGACATTCATTTTATATAAATTAAAAAAGTTGTAAAAAGTTGATTGGTTTGGGGAATCAAAATGGTGGAGGTGTGGTTTGGGGCGTGAAGGGGCTCACGCCCGTTTAATATAGGGCTGGGGCTATTTTGAGGGGTTATGGGGCGTTAAACATTCCTAGGTGGCAATTGGCGTTACTCGATAACACCTAGTCTAACTGAAAGAAGACAGCTAGTAAAACACTGTTTGATTGAATATGCATTGCTTTTCTTTTCATCTTACTTTATTGGGGTCTTCAGTTCTAATTTCGTTGAAGTGCAGAACTGACGTTTGTTGTTTAATTTAGCGTTTTTCTTGTCGTGATTATGTATTTCCGGCTGCTAGATTCTGTTTAGTTGGATGTATTCATTTCAGCCTGTTTGTTTATTTAATGATACCGTATTCATGTCATTTCGATACTAGTGAAGTTTTTGAAATTATTTTATTAATTACTGCTGGCTGGATATAGATACAGACATACAGTTGAGTTCATTTCACTATTTCAGTTAAACTTGTGATGGACCAGGTATTTCAGTTACATTCCAAGCTTTTCTGTAAGATCTGTTATTTATGTGTTTTCAATAGATTTTGATATTTTTGTAAAATGGTAGTATGAGAAGGTTGAGAAGATTGGTGAAGGAACATATGGCGTGGTCTACAAGGCTCGTGACAAAGTTACCAAAGAAACAATTGCTTTGAAGAAGATTCGTTTGGAGCAAGAAGACGAGGGTGTCCCGAGCACAGCTATCCGAGAAATTTCATTGTTGAAAGAGATGCAACATGGAAATATTGTGAAGTAAGTTATCTGTTTTATATGTTTTTTTTTTTTCAGTTTGTGTTCTATAAGCAGATTATGGACTTCAGTTTGTGTTCTATAAGCAAATGGTGACTTTTTGGTGTCAGGTTACAGGATGTTGTGCACAGTGACAAACGATTGTATCTGGTTTTTGAGTATCTGGACTTGGATTTGAAGAAGCATATGGACTCTTGTCCCGAGTTTTCAAAGGATCCACGCCTTGTAAAAGTGAGTGACCCTTGTTCTGCCACTCAGTTGTTGGTCTTAGTTGCTATACTCAGTATGTTTTATTACTTCTTCACTACATGCAAGTCATTTTTAAGAAGATTTGAATTAAAGGTGGCAAAATGAGTGGGTCGGGTTGGTTATGTAAGGGAACAAGTCAAACATGTACAGGCCAAAAGGAGTACTTTTGGTGTGTAGATAAATGGGCTGGGTTGCATTGATCCAAAATACCTTTCTATGTGCTGTTCTTAAAACTAATAGGGAGGGGGGGGGGGGGATTACAACTACTATATTGTCTCAAAAGGAATAGAAGTTTAGAATAAAGTGATTACAACGACCAAGAGATTTTATGCGTTCAACATACACTTCATTTGATCTGTTGACCCGTTTTTTCATTTTACCTGTTTGACGTGTTTGAGATAAAACATAATCCGAATCGAACCATTCATAAGTAAATGTGCCAAAATGGCCACCTCTAATTTGAAGACTAGGAAACTGATTCTATCTCACGTTATGTTATGCCGATGGATATGCAGATGTTTCTATATCAGATCCTACGTGGCATTGCTTATTGCCATTCCCATAGAGTTCTCCATAGAGACTTAAAACCTCAAAACCTTTTGATTGATCGTCGTACCAATGCATTAAAGCTGGCAGATTTTGGATTGGCCAGGGCGTTTGGCATCCCTGTCAGGACATTCACACATGAGGTAGTTTTCATGGGTTATGAATACCCTGTAGCATTAATTGTAATTTTATACTGGATTTGTAATTCTGTTATTTATATGCATAAGTGTTATAAAATCAACCACCTGAAAATTGAAAGTGCTATTTCACATATTATTTAATCAATGATGTTCTTTTTTTAGGTGGTTACACTGTGGTACAGAGCACCGGAAATTCTTCTTGGATCTCATAATTATTCTACACCTGTTGATGTGTGGTCGGTCGGTTGTATATTTGCTGAGATGGTGAACCAACGGCCACTCTTTCCTGGAGATTCTGAGATTGATCAACTGTTCCAGATTTTCAGGTTTTATCCCATGAATACTGTGATTTTATGGTAAACAAGGGGAAATTATGCTATTTATTCTTTATTAGTAGATATTCGTCACTTCTTTTGCAATTGATTTTCTATGTGCTTCTGAATATAACTAGAATAACTTTATGCATATTTGCGACTATTGTTCCATTAAATGAAGTTAACCGTTCTCTTAATCAAATGGTATGACTAAGCGAACATGTGTTTGCTAATCACACATCGCTACATGCAACATGTGTGGGTCGAATTGAACTGAGTCGCTGACCCAAAATACTTTTAACTATAGAATCATGGGAACTCCAAATGAGGATACATGGCATGGTGTGACTTCACTGCCTGACTTTAAGTCTGCCTTTCCAAAATGGACATCAAAGGTGATCGATCTTTTTCTTTTATACCATCAATGAATTTATTCTTTATTGTTCTTTCTCACTTTTAAATGATTAAAAAACTTATGGTCGTAAAAGATTGCATCCTTTGCTTTTCTTCAGGACCTGGCAACTATCGTCCCGAATCTTGGAAAATCCGGTCTTGATCTCCTACGTGTAAGCTTAAACTAATTTGCTACCTCAGTTTTGATTTGTTGACGGTCTAGGTGGCAAGTTTGACTCATTTACTTATTAATGGGCCTACTTGGGTATGTTTTATTCCAGATAATCTTGACATGGAATATTACCTAAATATAACTTGTGCTATGTTCATATATCTCATAAAAAGTGTCATTGTCACTGAGATGTGTATATAGTAAAATAAGTTTTAGCCTACTACTATTTTGATGTAATTTCACTTTCATGGAATGGAATGAAAATATTGATAAAAAAGGATATGGGTCAAATACAAGGCATAAAATCTCCTAAATTATTTTTATTCATAAAATTAGACTTTTGGTGAAATAGAGTTTCGGGTTAAGACAATGGGCCAGCTTGGCTCGTTTTGAACCCGGACAAAAGTTTTTGACCCATTACCCAACCCATCTGTATTCTTTGACGAACCGTCAGAATATTTATTCGTTATTTCTCCCACTGATGTCAAGTGTCAATGCAATTCATTTCAGAAAATGCTGTGCTTGGATCCCAGTAAAAGAATTACAGCCCGGGCCGCCCTGGAGCATGAATACTTTAAAGATATCGGGTTTGTGCCATAACTCACCAAAGATATCATATATGTGCCATTTTTAGGTTACGATTTCTTTGTCGGTCTTAGGAAAACGTTAAACGTTAAGGCACTTTCTTGCTAAGCCATTGCCGAATTGGCTTGTGCATGAGCCTTATCTATTTCACCTGAAACCCTAAAAAGTTTTTGATTCTGCAACAGTTTTCTTGATGAGAGACATAACATTAATGTTTTTAATCTGTCAATGGATCTGTTTGGTGTGCATTTTGCAATCATAGTTCATATAGCTAAAAACATTTAATTTAAATGACATCATAACCAATGTGCATGTGAATTTATGTATCTTGATACCAAAAATTCACAAAACCATTACAAACAATATCTAACATTTTTCTGCACACTTCAAATGATATACAAATTTACAAAATTGAAATTCATGTTTTTAAACAATTCAACTGTTCTTCAATCCCCACCCAACAACAACAACAGCAAATATGATAAATTCAAAGAGAAGCAAAGAAATTGCGAAAAAAAACCTGTCTTAGCTGACTCACAACATGCTGTCTGCACGCGCTGGTAGCCGTCGAAAGAAGTTGTACGGCGCAGAGGGCAACCTATTGCGAAACCTGGGATGTCTCATGACATAGAATCCGGTCAGTGTCACGAGCACCTGAAAAGGCGTAGCGTATACCACAAATGCAGCCACAAGGCAGAACACCATGAATATAAGTGTAGCGCGTGGGTCTCGCCAGCTGAGAAGTCCCTGTAGTCGTTCCCCTTGGCTTGCTATATCACCAACCATCGACTGCAGTCGACCAGCAAGGCTTCGTAACCGGTCATACCGCTGCCGGACGATATCTGGGCTTCGAGATGACGGTAACATGTCGAATTCCTCGTCCAACTCATCGGGTTGAACCGCGTCAGCGTGTGATAATCGGATGTTCATATGAGGAGGGTATTGTGGTCTAAACCAGTAGTTCCAGAGTCCGATAAAGAACATGTAGAGGAAAGCCGTTGGCAGAATGAGTTCCGGTAGCGACACGAGCACCACGAGCAGGATATGAACAAGCACGGTTGTAATGGGAGTTTTCCATAAACAAACATTGCGAAACCATTCACTCACTGCGAAAACCCCGTTGAAAACCGATTTTAGCCTGTAGTAATTAGCCTTACTTCGTCTCATACTCCATAGATGAGATTTTGCATCAGTCATATACTCAACTATTTCTTTCCTTAGAGGCGGTTCTGCTCGACTGAGTCGAGCTGCCACTGTCACAACCGCTTGGTGGCGGAGCATGTCCAGTTGAACCACCGACAACGGCCTCACGTAATGCATTTTCGGTAGGAGGGGTTTCGAGTACATATACATCATATTCATCATTGAAGTACAGGAAAAACGGATCGCCAAATGCAGTTCCCCCATTTTTTTAACACCCGTCGGGTGAAGAACTAGCAACGGGTATGAATGTGTATACACCCGACCTGTTTCAAGTGTCGAGATTCTGATTCGGATTTTCCCGATCCTCACATCTTGCAAACTGGAGCCATTCTCGAGCTGAGAGTTATCAAAAACACCCACGGTTAGAACTGTTGCCGGGTCGTAAACTTCCCAAGTGTACTGCTCGTTGAATCTTGGAGCCAAAGTGTTGATAACTGTTCGAGTTCGAACCCATTTTTGACCGTACTTAGCGACACAATATGCATCGGTCACTCCCATACCTTCTCGGGTTTTCATAGGATGTAGAGCGCTAGCATTTAAGATACCGAGTTCCAGTATCCCGACTGACGGCTTCCACAGCTGTTTTGCTGACGGTCGGAGATCGCTGCTGTACTGAGTCGACTCATCCAGCACATGATACCCGCCATCAAGACAAACCCGAAGTTGGAGCCGAGTAGCAAATTTATCGCTCTTCTTGATCTTCTCATCAACATCTTTATCGCTCGGGTCTTGAAGACTAAACCATCTGGGATGAATGGGTCGATCATCAGCCCGTCTCTCGACACTATTCAACGGTATAAACACCTTCCCTAACGTCTCTTCTTTATTGGGCGCGATTCGATCTTCAATAGTAAGCACCAGATGATCTTCAAACGGCTCTGCAGCTACAAACATCATATCTTCATTCCATAATGCATTTGCATTTCGTGCCATAACCGGTCTTGTCCTCGATACATGGTTATGAATCTGTGCTTTCACATATACATTTGGGAACCGGGTTTTTTCACCCCAAACGAGATCTTGTACCTCGATAACATTAACACGAACGTACCAAAGTCGAGGAGAATGGTAGACCTTTGATCGCATATACTTTGAATAAACCGAGCTATCGACACTACTCGTTGCTTGGTCTACTAGAAAAGCATCAGGAAAGGCTTCATCAGCTTGTGTCCCAATCCAAACTGCAAGCATGAGTTCACCTTTCATCTTGTCACCCTTTTCGCCCTCTAGCCGGTACCATTCTGCAGCTAACGGGCTATCGGGTGGGACCCGTTTCGGAACATCGTGTAGATTCACACGAACAATCCCAACAAAATCGTCTTTGATCACGTCTTTGTCTTTAACCACAATGTCTAAAATCGTTGCCTGCGTTCTTTCTCGAGAGAACGCGAAAACTGTGTTCCATTCGGGACTAGATGTTTTCGAAAAGTGTCGTGTGATTCCTTTATAGTTCCCGACCCGTACTTCAACATACGGGTCGAGACTTCCTGTGATGTCCTTACTAGGGAGGTCTTGCGCTTTCACAACCCGAACGAATAGGTACTGCATCGGTTCAACAAGGTCATGAGTGCTGGCCCGTCGGTTATGACTGCTTACAACCCGTCCCCGAATCACCTGACCACCTCCAAGATTCGGGTTTGTCTCTTTGATTGCATATTCCATCGGCTGCGATGAAGACCCCGAATACATCCGGACGATATTTGGCTGACTTCGATATTGACTATGACTTTGGTTTCTCATGCTCTCAGCTCCATATGCAGGCGGTTGTTGCGGGCCTTGTGGCGGGTTCATAGCCGGCTGCTGTGGAGGAAACTGAGGCTGCTGGACAACGTTCGGGTTTGGCAAATGTCGAAAAGTTCTTCTTCGAGAATCTTTAGACGTTTTTCGACTATGGGACGAAGTATTCACATTCATTTCAGGAAATGGATCCGAGGATCTAACTATCGGGTTATCTGTAATGAACACTTTAAGGCCCAACTCGCCTTTCACTTGCGAAAAAATGTTTCGTTTCTCCAAAGGGTAATGAAAAACAACAGCATCTGAATAAGCCACAAATGATGTTCCATTGATATGAACCTTACCCATGAACGATTTCGAGTCATTCCCTTCGGTTCTGCTGTATACATACGCGTCAAGCGTAAGGTTCGACAGGTTACTAGAGTCATCAATATTGAAATAAAAAGTCTCATTCCAATATGGGTTGAGATCCTTTTCTTTGACAGTGGTTCTAAACTTCTGCCTATCGAACTGCAGCTCGACGAACGGGCTAGCGGATCCTAGCCCGTCTTTTGCCATAAGTCCATGGGCGTTATGGACCTCAACTCCTAGCTTTAGGTTGCTCATTTAGATATTATTCTTCTCACTAGATTTTCACAAAGAGGTTGCAGCCTTGCAGGTGTTCTTGAATCTTGATTGCAGTATTGTCAAATAATATATGAAGATATGATATTAAGATAGCGGGCAGGCGGGCAACACCTGTAAACAATATTTTTAACTTGTCAAACATAAACACTTGATCAATAAAAGTAAACTCTTAAATGATGAGACCAATGATAACAAGTCAACCATTAATGTCCAAAACATAATGATGAAAACAAAACGTTAAAACAAACAGAAAGGTGGGTTGAAACTGGAAACAATTACCTAATAATATGTTATTCAGCTTAAGAGAGACCTGGTACTGCAGCCATTAATGACTGATTTAAATAAAGCAAAGCATGATGCATGATGCATTGCAAAAACACAGTAGCATATTATAGAGATTAACAAGCAAGAAGAAGACGAAGAAGTGGTTTTATTATTTATCAGTGGTTGAAAATTAAATTTCTGAGATTATTCATGGAAAAGTTGGTGAAGACAAGGATGGTCAGCGCTAATTAGTAATATTCAGTATACTTTTTAATTGTTAATAAACTCTTTTGATACCTTTGGGTCTCTAGCATCGGAAGGTATCTGTTTTTTGATCTGGGTTTAACGGGTCATCCATGGCAACGTCTTGACCCCGGAGGCAAGGGTTTGTTTCCAGTAGAATATGGTTCGCCATACAGAAAGGGGTGGCGGCGCAACTTGTTGTCCGTCTGCCCGTTATTTTAATATAACTTTCGCTTTTATGGAATGAAAAATGATATGGTTTTTGTTTAAAATTTGTTAATTTTATGACGCAAAGCGTAAACAAGCGGTAATAATATAAAGACTAAAGATAATTTTTGGATAACTTTGAAAAAAATGAATGCTTGAAGTAAACAATTACAATCCAAACATAAGAAAGAATTAGAAGAAACTACATTTTTTTCTCGCATTTGACATCAAATTATAACTATAAAACAATGGGTACATAACTGATATAACGTATCTATTCTATCTTAACGTATCATGGTAAACCTGGGCTACTTGCTGCCAATGGTCAAATTCACCTCGTCATCACACGCGAACAGGCTAGTGTGGGCTCGCTCATGTCATCGTTCACCCAGGTGTGTTATGGTTCACGCGATCCACATGGATTTATTTGTTGCGAGCCACAACACATAGTATTAGAAAATATGAACTATGATGAAGATACTAGTTGAAAAAAAATGTTTAGGAGTGTGGTGAAACACATTATATTAGTTAGTTGCTGTTAAAAAAATCATTTGTTTATAGAAAAGCCAAGAGTTTAGTTGTATCTTTGAGTTATTTAGTTTTTTTTTTTTTTTTCTAAATCACATCGTATAACATGATATTTTTTTGAAATATACATTAGAAAATTTCAAAGTCCTCTATTCTCAAAAAGTCAATCACTAAGGAGCCATACAATAAGTATGATTTATTCCCTTTCATGACAATGACAATCTGAGAATATTCAACCTAACCGTTATTTAAAAATTTAATATGTGCAACTGGGAAAGTCAAGTTCTTAGTTGGATTTTATTTAGTTTCACATTTTATAAACAATAATAATTAGCTAATTTCATTTGGCATTTTTTCATTTAGGCAGTGTATGCTCAAACAGCGAAATAACTTTTTATGTTTGGGTGACTAACCTGATTTATAAAACTTTTTATTTGTTATACAATAACGAGTATGACAACTCTTCAGAATAAACAACAAACAACAATTTTATTATTTAACTATATTCAGATTACAGAGAGAAACAAACATAAACAAACTACAAGAAAAGAAACTACAAGGAAATTACAGGAAATAAAACAAAAGAAACAAGGGAGATGGTTGAGGGAGTGTTCAACACGCTGCCCTTAAACCAGATTTCGGGCCATCTAGATGAACCTGTCTGTTTCCATGGGTACAATAGCCTATAAGCAATTTGTACTGCCAGAATTAGCCTTGCACCTAAAAAGATAGCTGAAACAAGAGTGCGAATGGTAGAAAAATTGAGAAATTTGTCTGAGTTCGTGTGGTGGTTTGAGAAGATAGGCTGCAAGTGTTTTGTGTCTCTCCGCAGAGCACAAAGCTCTGTATTTGTATAGTGAAACAAAACCATGTGAAGAGTTTTATTGAATACAAAATTCAATGAAAAATTAAAAGCGTGTTATCAAAACGTCACATTAAGCACATCTCATCCTGGTCTCGTGCCCGGGCGTGTGTCGGGTGCTTCGCACCCTCCTAGTTGCCACTGGGTGTGTCCTATTATATAAGAATACATTCCTCTACGAACTCCAACTTATAAATCAACACATTATTTATTCTCCATTGATGTGGACAGGCACAATATAATCAATTTCCAACAATCCCCCAAATGAATGAAGATCGACACATACATGATACACCTATGGAGCACTATCCTGGTTTTGTGAGAGCTAGGAATTGCGCCCCCCATAATTCTATTTGAAGCGAACCAACTTCTCTCTAACATAAAATCATTAATAATCGTATGCGTAGCCTCCTTTGACATCACTGATTTATTTTAAGGATGGACTAGGAAGTATGCAACTCCCTTTGTGTGTTGGATTACTCCCTCACTGTGACCTTAGTTCGTACACTTAGGTGGTCCTACCGAGCCTAGATCATGGATCTCCAATCTTCTAGGATAGGTTTTCCGTTGTACAAACTTACTCCAAGGGCTTTAGTCCCGTTCCTTTCAACGACTTGTACACTGCCTCTCTGCTTAAGCCATCTGTAAGTGGATCCACAAATTATCCTTTGACATCACATAGTCAATAGTGATAACCTCTATTGAGAGCAGTTGTCGTATCGTGTTATGCCTACATTGTATGTGCACTTTAAGCTTTACCAATAATCGATTGGCAATCACAATGTATGCAAATAGTCGTCATAAGCTTAGTGCATTTTGGACTGTATTCCAAGAATAGACGTATCCACTCTGCTTCTTCTACAGCTTTGTTGAAAGCAATAAACTCAGATTCCATTGTGGATCAAGCTATAAGAGTTTGCTTGGACGATTTCCATGTATAGATGCTTCTTCAAGGGTAAACACATAACCACTTGTGGATTTTGAATCTTTCATATCGAATATCCAGTTGGCATCAGTGTATCCTTCCACAACAGCTGGATCTTGGCCATATTGCAGTCCATAATTCCTCATGCATCTCAAATACCTTAGCAATTTTGTCATGCTCTTCCAATGCTCAGAACTAGGATTACTAGTATATCTACTTAGACTGCTTACAACATATGCTACGTCTGGCCTGGTACATGACATGAGATACATAAGACTGCCAATGATCCTTGAATAGTCCAATAGAGCAACACCCTCGCCTCTATTCTTTGACAAATGTTAAGAGGTATCAATTGGAGTTTGGGCCACACTCGTGTCCTCTAGATTGAAATTCTCAAGGATCTTATCCACATAATGAGATTGACCTAACAAAGACCAGTCTGGGTCCTAATAATCTTCACTCCAAGAATCAGAGCAACTAGACTCATGTCTTTCATGTCAAATCTCAGCTTTCAACATGTCTTTAGAAGATCTGATCATCTTATCATCACTCTCAATGATAAGCACATCATCTACATAAAGACATAAGATTACATAACCTTTAGAAGTGTCCTTCACATACTCACACTTGTCACATTTATTTATTTTGAAACCACTCTTAAGCATAACTTGGTCAAACTTTTGATTCCATTGTTTTGAAGCTTGCTTTAAACCATAGAGTGACTTTACAAGTTTACATACTTTGCCCTCTTGGTCAGGAACAAAAAAACTATCAAGGTTGCTCCATGTAAATCTCTTCTGATTCCCCATTTAGAAATACAGTTTTTACATCCATTTTATGTATTTCCAAATTACTCAAAGTTGCAATTGCAAGCACCAATATAATGGAAGTTATTCTAGGCACAGACGACTACGTGTCAAAGTAGTCGAGATCATCCTTTTACCTATGCCATTTGACATGGGCGTCTTTGGCCCAAGCCGGGGAGGCCATCCGGCTTGGGCCCATTTTTATCGGGGGCACAATATTTTTATAAAACATCTATATGTATGTGAGTGTATTTTAAATAGAAAAACTCATCTAACACTTAAAATGTAAATATTATTAACTTAAAGCTCATTACATTTATAAGCTCAGTACCTATTTAACCTAACTAGATTAAAAAAAAATAAAAATAAAATGGTATTCTTTCTATTCAGAGTTAAAGTTGTTTGAGACATCACAAAAATTTAGTGACCCTATAAATGTTTTGGAGCATATGAAAGAAGGAACATTATTTTCTAAATGCATGCATTGCATATAGAAAACTGTTGACCATTCTAGAAACGAGTTTTTCAAAACTAAAATTGTTGAAATCATACCTATAATCCACAATGTCCCAAGAAGACTTAGTGGGTTAGTGAGGATAGCTATCAACAAAGAAATCTTAGATTGTATAAACTACGTAGAGTTATCCACCAATTTGCTAGCAAGAATGCTAAAAGAGATTCACGAATCGTCGATTCGATACTAGCCTATTACGATATGTAATTTAACTCATTCTACTACTATTATTTTGCTAATTGTTATGTTTACTATTGATTGTACATAACAACGAGTTTAAATTATTTAACTTATTAAAGCTTAAGGGGCATATTTTTTAACAGCCCGGATATGATACGTAAATCCTTAGAGACGCCTCTGCCGTTTGATCACAAGCCTTGCCTTATACGTGTCAAAGTAGTCGAGATCATCCTTTTCCTCTTGAAATAGATCGATATCAAGACACGAAATCTGTCCTTATTGACTCAACGTTTGGTATGCAGGAATGGAAGGCGGAATGGAATGGAGCATTACGATGGAATGAAAAAAAATGTGTTTGGTTGGTCAAGGTAATGGAATCATTCATTACCTCATCCATTCCATTCCCTCTAAAAACCCCAAAATTCATTCCATCCACCCCCCCTGTTTTTTTTCCATTCCATTCCCTCTATCACCCTTCATTAGCACTGACCACCACCACCACCCACCTCTAGCATAACCACCCATCGCCACCACCACTTGACGCCACCACCGATCACCGCCATCGTCAACCACCACCAACCACCGACTTTCGCCACCCACCGAAAACCACCGCCACTCTCCGTCACCGATCACCGCCACCCCCACCCACCGACTACCGCCATCACCGACCACCTCCACCACCGACCACCTCCACCACCGACCACCGCCACCCACCACTAAGCACTGACCGCTATCACCGACACTCTCCGTCACCGACCACTACCACCACCCACCACCACCTCCACCACCGACCACCGTCACCCACTACCAAGCACCGACTGCCACCACCGACACCTTCCGTTACCAACCACCACCACCAACAGCCACCTCTACCACCGACCATCGACCACCACCACCAAGCACCGGCCGCTACCACCGACACTCTCCGTCACTGACCACCGCCACGCACCGACCACCACCACCGCCGCCGTCGCCGCTACCACACCCTGTCCCCGTCACTCCCTGTCGCCACCCACCGACTACCACCACCTTTACCGCTACTATAACCACCAAACGTCGCCACCCATCAATCACCACCACCACCACCCGTTGTCGCCGCCATTGACCACCACCGTTGCCGCTACCACGACTGCCACCGTTGCTGCTACCACTACCGCCACCACCCACCGACCACCACCACCTCTGCCACCAACCACCGTCGCCGGCACCCACTATCAACCGCCATCGCCACCACTCACCACCAACGGTTTTATTCATAAGTCTTTTCCTACCTACCAACAATATAAAGTATTGATTCATTCCATTCTTACGTGGTAACCAAAAAAGGTCATGGAATAGTAATCATCCATTTCATTCCTTTGTCCATTCCATTCTCTCGTTCATTCCATTACCTCATACCAAACATACCCTCAATGATTTGAATACCAAATAAGAATACGTGTTAGGAGACTTTTTAATAATTTTTTATTTTATATATTTACTTGCAATTTACGTTACCAATAATTAGCTGAGGCATGATGTCAAGTTAGAATATCTAATAGATGGAACTTTTGCGTATAAAAAGAAAAAAAAAGCGACAAAAAAGTAATTTTTTAATCTATTTCTAACTTTGTTAGTTTGATGGATCACCTTTAACCGTTTTCTCATACGGCTTCACATGATGTTTGTATCACAGCTCTGAAACTCTATGGTACACATTTTAACCCAAGGTACAATGTCTAATGCATGAGGTGCAAGTATAAGCTCTCATGACATGTCAATGTTTTTGTCACATTTTTATCCATAATGCATGAAGCCCGTGTAACTCCATGGCTTAAACATGATAGTATGATACCCCCTACCCCATTTAAAAGAGATACATTGTGAATACATAGTGAGTGAAAAATATATTCTCTAACTTAGAAATATGAAAGATTTGTATAAAGATAAGTGTAAGAGCATAAACCGGTTTAGGCCATCAACCGGTTATCATAAGAATGTTATAAAACCGTTGTTGGTTATAGTTGCTGTCTTTGTTTTCGGTCTCGTCTTCATGATGGTCGTGTGTTGGCTAAACCTTGTAAGTTTCCATTGAACCCCCATAACTTTCTCTACGAAATTATTGTGTTTTCACTTGTAAGATGATGCATGCATATGATTTAGTCTTTTTCAGCAATCATCGTAGTCTTACAACTCTTATTTGGGGTGTGTATGGGTTGGTTTTGGGCTCAAAACGAACCAAAACTGAAGTTTTGGTTTTTTGAAAACTGTTCAATTTTCGGTCTCTCATATTGGTGCGGTTCGGTTACTGGTCCATTTTAGGTTTTAAATTTGGTTTTGAAATGTTTGAGCCTAAAAGTTTGTCCCATAACCGGTTTTTAACTGGGTTTAAGCCTAACTTTCACATTTGGGTTTAAATGTTTCAGCCCAAAAAGCATTAGCCCAAGATAATGAAAAAATGGCCTATGCTTTGTTGAACGTCTATTATTAATTTGGGCGTGAAACTTTGGCCGAAACAAATAACGAGCCCACAATCCAATAGCAAACATTCTAACAAGTTTGGTATTGTACTCGCTTCGATTTTGCAGCGAGACATTACCGAAACTTAATCATAAATTTCGGTTTTCAAGAAAACAGAACCGAATCGCTAGGTAGTTGTTTGAATCGGTTGGTTTGGTTAGGTTTTGTTGTTTTTTTGGGTGTTTCCTTTTTAGGAAAACAACTTTTAAATCATCGAAGCTCTGGTACTATTGACCCAGATACGATACACACAGACAATCGGATTTTTGTTTTCAAAACCAAGATCACGACTTTTTCAATTTATTCAATAAGCTCTGGTGGCTGGTACTATTGGTCCTAATTGATACTTTTTTTAAAACAGGCGGCCTAACAATTTACACGACTACAAAATGAGCAAAAGCAACCGAAATTTGTAATGACAAATTATCTTGTAATTCACGTTAGAAAATTTAATACATAGATTAGAACTTTTTCGTATGGCTTCACATACTAATTGTACCATAGCTCTGAAATCTCTAATGTACATATTTTAATTCATGGTACAAGTCCTAATGTATAAGATCGATCTCATGATTTTTCAATGTTTTAGTCACATTTTCATCCATTTTTGTACATACTTAAAGTTATTCCCCATAATTATTAGCCCAAGGCGATGCTTATCTTCACATGTAATTCCACCCTACCCTGTTTAAACGTGATACATTGTGCATACTAGCAGAAATCCACACGTTGTGGCGGTGCCGCACAGTGTTTAGATGTTTCGTTTTGTCAAATTTGTGATTTTCGACCCGATTCGACCTGGAAATTCAAATTGAATTATAATACTTAAATTTCTTTTATGAAAAGTACATGTACATATAATTTTGTTTATTTACCTCGATCCGAGTTCCAACATAAAATAAATTGTAATTTAAATAACCTTAATAGCCCGAAAACAATCGCGCTAAACATCAATAGTCCACCTATTGCTTTTACCTAGATTCAAACCAGCTTATAACTAGATCAAAATTTTCCTATA
The DNA here is from genome assembly GCA_030844895.1 of Ambrosia x helenae. NCBI lineage: Eukaryota > Viridiplantae > Streptophyta > Magnoliopsida > Asterales > Asteraceae > Ambrosia > Ambrosia x helenae. Next base: position 13,222 of record JAUTDX010001682.1, on the reverse strand, counting down.
TAATTGGTAAAAAAATAATAATATTATGTTATTACCCAAAAGCATGATGTATAAAGCGTCTTCTTGCTAGTGGTTTGTCAATCTCTGCAGGCTAATTCAGAGAATTATATAATGAACATGTGAGTTTGTTTGCGGTTAATTTAGCAGGCAGACCGGTAACAAGCTGTGCTGCCACTACTTTCTAAATAGTGAAACTTTCTGAATAGCAGGCGAGCATAAAAGTTTTGGCCCAAAGTAATGTATATAAGCAAAAGTCCAATAACAAACATTCACGCATATTCAGTTTTGTTGGTTTTTCGTTTGTGGTTCGATAATCGTGTTTCCTTTCCTCACTCTCAATGGATGATTTATAAACGTAAAAACTCTAATGCCATGGCATATATAAAGTTCAAAGTCAAAGATCATGCACAATCATGTTGCATATATATCATTATGCCTTTTATTGCAAACTGATGGTTTTATGTGCTAATCTAACCATTAATCTTCATCCTGCATCTAGTACATATTCTCAGTTCAACCCATCCTAAAATTCCAGACGAAAGAGGTTCATGATTTCCCTCTTGAATGCTTAGCATGGAATCAAACGCTATCATGCCCCAACAACAACTATCCAACGACACACAACAATATTCTAGAGGACCATTCATCATCATTCAACACATGTCCTGAGTACTTCCGTTGGATCCACGAAGACCTACGACACTGGAGAGGGACGGGGATCACAAGAGACATGGTGGAGGTAGCGAAGCGAAGTGCACATTTCAGACTAATAATCCTCGATGGAAAAGCATACGTCGAAACCTTTAGAAAATCAATTCAAACTCGAGATTTATTTACACTATGGGGGTTCCAACAATTGCTAAGGTTGTATCCTGGTAGGATTCCTGATCTAGAACTTATGTTTGATTGTGATGATCGACCGGTGTTCAACATAAAACAATACTTTAGGAGGCCTAATCCTGGGCCTCCACCCTTGTTCAAGTATTGTTCTGACCCATGGAGCTTGGATATTGTCTCACCAGATTGGTCTTTTTGGGGATGGTATGTAACTTTCACCTAATCTCTATATATATTAGTACTTTTTTTGGCTCTTTTCACTTGCATTTTCTTTAAACAATATTCAGTTAATTAAAAGAAATGATATGTCTAGCACGATTTTCAGGTTGCTTTTAAAATTTTGTAAGATAAATATTTGTTTTTTTTTAATTCATTATATTTCATGTGATAGGGCAGAGACAAATCTAAAGCCATGGGAAATGATATTAAAGGATATGAAAGAAGGTAACAAAAGAGTAAAATGGAAGGATAGAGTACCTTTAGCTTATTGGAGGGGTAACCCTCATGTGTCCCCTGTTAGAGCTGGCCTTGTCAAATGCAATGCTACCAACACTCATAATGTTGACTGGGATACCCGTTTGTTTTCCCAGGTAATTATTTGTTTAAAACGCCTAACCCATGTGTAACACTGGACATTTTTATCATGATATAACTAGACTACAAGCCGGCCTTTCCTTCTGGCCTGTGTTTGAGCTGCATCTCCTAACACATTAATTAACTGGTATTTGTTACACTTAAGTTTAACTTGATAGTGATATGAAACAGGATTGGATTAATGAATCAGTGCATGGATACAAGAACTCCAATATTGAAGATCAATGTACTTACAGGTAGATATATTTTTTTGATATGTTAAAGAACTCCATAGGATTGTGTTATTTGACAGACTTTATGGTCAATGAGCAGGTATAAAATATACATAGAAGGATGGGCATGGTCTGTAAGTGAGAAATACATATTGGCTTGTGATTCGCCAACGCTATACATCACCCCGAGTTTCTACACTTTCTTTGCAAGAGGGATGTCTCCGCTCGAGCATTTCTGGCCTATTCGGGCTACTGACATGTGTAAATCTCTTAAATTTGCCGTCGAGTGGGGCAATAATCACACTTCCAAGGTAATATTCACTGATATTCTACAAAAGCTATCGAAATTTGCGACCAACAATATCCATCGTAAAACACATTGGTCTAAATGCCAGATACCGATGTAGAAAGTGTAGAGACGAAACTCCACCACTAAAGTTGGCCAAAAATGAAATTATGGTCGCTGAAGTTGGTATAATCGTCTGGTTTGTGGACCCGTGATGAAATGACATAAAAATACTTTATTTTGTATACAACTTACTTTTTATTAAAAACTTATAAACAAAATTCAGAAAAAATTTAAACAATATTATTTATTTAATCTTTTTTAATATAAGTATCCACTTACAGTATGTGCATATAATGTATATATGTGTGACCCTCGTGGGGCAAAAGTAAAGTTGCACTAGTTTTAACGTTATTTACTAATTTCGTGAAAATAACGTTAAAAATGACGGACGGTTAATCATGCATCATGTGGTGGCGTTGATAGCGAAAAGACAAGGGGGGTACATGCACCAATCGAGTTTGTCCCAATTGCTAAGTGTTATGTGCCTTATGTCCAAGGCTTGATACAAAACCACATTGAGCCGAGGGTCTCACTGGAAGCAGCCTCTCTATTCTCAGGGGATAGAGGTAAGGTTGTCTACATCTTACCCTCCACAGACCCTACCTTAGCATTGCTATAGGTGGGATTAACTGAGTATGATGATGATGACGACTCTTCAATGTTGATAAATGCAAATTCACAATCTCAATTTTTCCGAAAATGAAAGACTTCGAATTCACATTTATCAACTAGGAACTCAATACTTTTACATAACCAAAACAAATTCTACTAGTTTTATAGATCATTTTCTAAAATCTTTTACTTTTACAAAAAAAAAAAGTTTGTTTTCCATTCTTTTGATAATTACATGAACCCACTAGGCTCAAGAGATTGGTGAGGCATCAAGCCGGTTCATTCAAGAGGACATGAAGATGGACTACGTTTATGACTACATGTTACATCTACTTACCGAATATGCTAAGCTTTTGAAGTTCAAACCTACCCTCCCTCAGAATGCAGTTGAGCTATGTTCGGAGTCAATGGCATGTATTGCAGATGGGAACTGGAGGAAGTTCATGGAGGATTCACTCGTGCGGCACCCTACAAACGCGATCCCATGTACTATGCCTCCGCCATACGATCCCTCAACTATCAAAGCTATCATAGACAACAGAACAAGTGCCATAAAACAAGTTGAAATGTGGGAAGATGATTATTGGAAAAATCTAAACCTGAAACATTGAACAAATCTTCTTGTACTTATCTTTATTGGCTTGTAACTTTTGGTCCAATATTCTGACTTTAATTTATGATCAACGTTGTTAGATATTGCTTCAAAGTCAGCCAACTTGTGTGCATGTAACGCTATGTGTCATTGCCATCGCCTTTCTATCTCGTCATCCCCAAGGAGTGGGTAGAAAAATGAAAAAATTGAATCGAAACAATAACAAAAAACGCGAAAAAACCTAAAAAACCGAATTGCCCAACAAACTGCACCGAACCGAAATTTATGTTTGGTTTTGGCTTTGAATTTTATGAAAACCGAAAAACCTAACCGAACCAAATAACCCACAAGATCATTTTTAAGAGAAAATTGCTTGAATTGTCCCTGTAGTTTGCTCAAATTTCATCTTTAGTCCCCAACTTTAAAAACTTACATCTGTAGTCCTAACTTTTGGTGTCACTTAACTTGTATAGTCTCCGGAGTAGATGGAGGTTAAATAATCCTGTTAAGTGGGTGTGAAATTACTAAACTACCCTTATTATGAAAAAAAACATAATTAAAAATTATGTGGGCCCCACCAACTTCTTCCACACCTCATCTTCCTCACCCATCACATTCTTAAACCACTACCACTGACATCCCAACCACCACAGCCGCCACCCACTTCATCTTCCCCACCCGTCACCTCCACAAATCACCAACACCTCAACCATCTTCGGTCTCCGTCACCGCCTCCACATAAACAGAAACCACCACCATCAAAAGCCACCACCACCACTACCACTACCTGCTGATCTCAAAGTAAGCTTAATGATAGTATTAATTTGTAGTGGTAGTATGCCATGATAGTACCCGCACTTACATGCGAGTACCTGGAGTCTCGCAAAGGGGGTATTGTTAGCCAATACTAGTAGTATTCACATATATAAATGGTAAAGGATATCGTATGTACCCATACTGGATGTAATTGCAGATTTTTGTTAGTATTCGCAAATAGTATAGTTGATCATTTCACATGTTAGCCTTTGCTAAGATTTGACTTTACTGACCCGGAGGTTCAAAGGAGGTCAACACCATAAGATCGGTATACTTAGCTATAGCCTATATCTGCATGTGAGTTTTTAGAACCCACTTTAGATTATTGTTTTGTGATGGTGTGCATACTTAGAGGGTGTTTGGGATTGCATTTTGAATCTGATTTTTAGATTATTGCGTTTTGAAAACGCAGATAATCAGTTTTTAGTGTTTGGATTGCGTTTTGAAAACGCAGATAATCAGTTTTTGAGACTACCAAAACGCAATAATCTATAAGCAGCTCCACTCCTGCTTTTCCAAAACGCATAATCTGTTTTGAATAATCAATTCCAAACACCCCCTTAGTATGCTTTCAAAGTAAAAAATTTTAGATTAGATGATAGAAATGATATTAACCAAAAGAAAAACCGACAAACTTTTACAAGTGGGAGGCGGGTAAACGGGCTACAAGTTGCGCCGCTACCCCCTTTTGAATAGAAAAACCTACTCTACTAAAAATAAAACTAAAATAGAAAAACCTACTCTACTAAAAATAAAACTAAGGTCCTTCGTCGCTGGGGAGTTACTCTGCACCACCTTTTAAACTCATCTTTTATGTTATAAAATGTGACATAGTATGGTGAGTTTGCTAAATCTAACAATAAAGTTGTAAAGTGCATAAGCATTAAAGTGATCATAGTATACATATTGCATGATCAAGAATAAAGGAGACTTATACCATCTAAAGGTATCACCAAGTTAACATTGTGGTCACACAAGGCATGTAAAGTTAAGACCAAGACCAAATGATAAAGGGGCAGTTGCTTGCTGGTGATTTATCAACTACATATTGCATAGTGCGCATGATATAGTGTACCTGGTCTTTTTTGTATAGGAAATTCAACTCAACAAGTCCACAATATCCAATATACATTGCAAAAATGTTGGTGATAACAACTTCTATTATTCACACCTATTACACATATCCTCATGATAGTTACTTGAATTATATTTGAATTTTAAAAGTTTACAAATTTTAAATTATCAAACTTTGAAAATGAAGGTAAAAAAATTGAAAGTAAAACCACTGAAAACTCATAATTTCAATGGTCAAGAAAATAGAAAAAGGGCTTGCTTGACAAAGTTACATTAGAAAAGAAACCAAGATTTGTGAGTATATATAAAGTATTTGAATTCATATATGATTGGTCCTCTTCTTGTGATTGCTCCTCCTTCGGTTGTAATTTAGGATTGCTCCTCTTCTTGTGGTGATGGTTCTGGTTGGCTATCATCTTCTGCTCCCCTTTCTCCCTCTCCGTCCCTATCTCCCCCACCTTCCTCCGCTGGTGGTGGCACCTCATGTGCAACGTCCTCTGGCTTTACGTTGCTCTTTCTGTTGGCGGCCTCGAGAACATGACTATAATTCCCTTTCTCCATGAAGAGTTGAGCAAAATGGTGTTTGCAGTAAAGAACACCATCAAGGGCAGCATATGATGAGTGTGTAAGAGGGCAGCCTCCATGAGCACATTTGAAGCATAATTTGTGATACGGTTCACCTTCCATTGTTACCTATAAATGTTTAAAGAATTTTCTTAGAACTTCTTGGTCGGGGTGGTTCTCTTCATTACGGACACAACCAGCGTGTTAAACTCATATTTTTCTTAGAAAAACCTTGGATTTTTATTATAAAAAGATTATTACGAATTCCATTAATTAGGGTCAACGAACCCTTTTGACCCCTTGGTTCTGCCGTAACGAGAGACAAGTTCTTTAGTTGAAAAATACTAAGCAAAGTATTACCTTTTCAAGGGGGTAGACAGTTTTGTTACATTGTCTACATTTGTCTTGGGTGCCAGAGAACATAGATGAAAGTTTGTTTGGAGCTCTTGACTGCAGCATCATATTAATTTCCAAATACTCATTTTAATCATAAATATATGGGGAATTTGATTAATATTATTAATGAAAAAGTTAAAGAGCTGTGTGATGAACATACCGTGTTATCTCTATCTGGTTTTGCTGCAAAAGATTGGATATAAAATAGAAAATCAAAAAACACTCATGATACAATAAGAATTACATGTTTTTTCAAAAACTAATACATATACTTACATATATGTATGGTTAATAATAAAAAGAATCTTACATGTTGTGTGGAAGTTCTTGCTGAAATTCCCAGATTCCTTGAAGAGTTGTTCAAAGTGAGGCTTGCAGTAAAGAACTCCATCCATGGATGAGTAACTGCTCATCTGCAAGACAAATCTTATACATCAAAAAACTTGATTTCTTTTACCTTTTGAAGATCAAACCAACTGTTGTTTTAACATTGATTAATTAATTGTGAGACAAATGCAACATGTAAGAAACTTTTGATATTATGATCCCAAACCAACATAGCTCAAATTTTTGGAATAGAAAAATATTAGGTTTGAATGTTGATGATAAACAACAAAAAACAAGAAAATGAGATGATTTTGGATGGTTTGTTCACTTTCCCTTCTATAAACTTCACAAAAACAATAAATTTCTCTTGAATTCGCAAACAAGCAAAAGCGAGTAAATCGAATTCTTATTACGTCGTAAACTTTGATTTTTTTCATTGCAAACCAGTGTACATCTAGGCAATTCGCTCCTTGCACAAGCGAGTTCATCAAGCAATGTACAGTGGTGAAGCTTGAAAATAGTGGTGAGGTCCGAAAATCACGAGACTCAAATTTTTTTCCTATCGGTGGGGGCCGGAAGCAATTGTATGTACAAATTGCCAAAAATCATCTAGATGTGCAATTGGTTTTCCTAAACCACTTGAACTACAAAAAAAATTATTTCCTAGAAGCAGTATTTTTTTTACCATAAGTTACAATACGCGCCGAAAATAAGAAATAAGAAAAGAAAAAAGAACAAAAGTAGAAACATTTGAAGAAGATCATAATATATGGAACAAACCGAAAGAGTGCCTTTGCAATGGCTGCATCTAAAGCAAGCTTTATGATAAGTAACCCCATCAGCAGTCAATAAATCCACAAAATAAACAGTTTTATCACAAGCTTTGCATTTATCCAAGGTTCCTGTGAATGACATTGTTTCTTATCTTCTTAGTGTACGTCTTTTCTAAGTTTCAATGCAAAACTGTACGTAGATCTTAACAAAATTGGGTTGTCAATTCATTGATTAAATGAGGATCAAAGGAAAAAAGAGTATCATGTTTCCGTTGAAAATATATTTCATCTTAATTTTCTACTTTTCTGCAATGGTTTGTTGGCCAAAACTAGATTGAATCAATGGAAAACAAACACTTGATTGGACATCCTACTAATTCTGAGGCTATGAACAAGAATCACATATTTTTTTATATAAAGAAATCAAGATTTCTAATGGTGGTAAAATTTCTCACGACAGTCAACATTAAAAAGGTAATCTATCTCTAGTATATAAAAAGTTTGTTTTATAACAATGTTGGTAACGGATATAATCTTAAATAATAAAAACATGAAAAAATTAATAATCCGAACATTTTAGATATATGTCTAATCACTTCAACATTTAGATCCATAAACTTGGTGAGCATACGAAAACTGATAACCGAAAATAACTGAAACTAAACCAAAAATAACCAAAACCGACTTAACCGATTGGTTACGGTTAAATATGGCCAAAGCCGAATCATTCGGTTACGGTTACGGTTTTCCCTTCTTCCATAACCAATATAACTGAAACCGAAGTGATGGTTATATATATAAGTGTTTGTCACGTATTTCAAACAAATTTTCATGTATTTCAGGTATTTTACATATATATATATATATATATATATATATATATGTATATGTATTTTAACATATTTTCATGTAGTTTTCATATATTTGTTCTCATTAATTAACCGAACGTAATTGAACCGAACCAATAACCGATATATTAACCGAATTAAACAAACTGACTTAACCGATGTGTTTCGATTATGTTTTTTCTAATACCGGACCTCTGTTATCTATTTAGGTTATGTGTAAAAACCGAATCGAACCAACATTGCACGCCCCTACCATAATCATTAAGATCCCAATGAATGGGCGTGGAAAGTATAAGGGGAAGCCCCAAGATGCCACTCCCACCACCCCTCCTCTCATTGTCCTTGGTGTTGCCCCTTCCCTCCACGGGAACTCTCACGGGCATGGGGGCTCCTCCTCTCACCCATTTTGTCATTTTTAGCATCCATGTATCTCACCATCCCTCTTTTTTCCTATGTGACAGCAAACACCCTTGCTCTCCACCAGCAATCCCTCCGGTCTAAGTGTGATGAAACTATTTAAGTGCATTTATTAAAAGGTTATAAAAGTGGGGGGGGGGGGGGGGGGGAGGGGGAGGGGGGGTTAAATAAACTATAGCGATAACTTTAACCCAATAGTTTAAGTGATTAGCAAAAAAAAGCATGAGACCTGCGTGTTGCGGCGAGTGGATACTTGGTGGGTTTTGGTGGCTTCACTATAGCAAATCATCAAATGCGAGAATCCAAAAATATAGTTGTAATATGCCTAAAACGTGTTCAGTTAAAGTGTTTTTTTTTAAGTTAATTTTGTGATAACATTAAAAAATGTATTTAGTTAAATATCAGTGTGACAAAGGATCCACGACTTAACACTTTTCGTTGGTATACAAAACAAAAAATGATAGATGTTAAAATAATTACATTTAAAACGTAGCAAAATAATTTTCTATTTCTAAAAAAGAAGTTATATGTCTATTGATAAAAGAAACATTTTTGAAACTAAATAATGAAATTACACATACCAATTGTTGCATATTAGTGGGGAAAAAAATTGTTTTCCCTAATTTGGATACAAACAAATATGTGTAACACTGTAACTATCATATATACTTATGAGTTTATGTTATCCTAGACGAGAGTTTCACAACAAGTTGAAACTTAAAAGATGTTCAAATCGATGGATGAGATATAGTTTTTGTTATGTACTTATAATAAAAAGGGAAATTGGATTTTAACACCCTGAACTATTGACAATTGGCTGCTGACGCACTGAACTACAAAATTAAATAACACCGCATTTCAACTTATTGGCATGTATCACCCTCAGACTAACCATGGTTATTTTTTTGCTGACGTGGCATGGTGACGTGTCCATTTTTGCTGACGTGGCATGGGGAATTGGATTTTAACACCCCGAACTATTTATTATTGGCCGCTGACGCACTAAACTACAAAATTGATAGATTTGTTCTTGGCACAAGAGTATCAAGTCTGATTTTGTTTGATTTGGTTTGTAGTGAATCATTTTGTTAACAAGTTTGATTTGTTAACCATTTATATCTTTGTGGTGAATCATTTTGCTAACATATATATATATATATATATAGGATCCGGATATTTTGAGAACCAAGGTGAGTTGTGAGAACCATAGGAACTCACTTTATAACCACATACTTTTTTTAATAAAAAATGAATATGTGGTCCACAATTAATCAACAATAAAATAATGAATAAAATATTAATTATACTTATACGAGGATAAAAATCCCTTACACCGGTGTATTTTGGCGTAAATTAATGTATTTTTTTTTAAATTTTTTTTACAGCGGGGTTTACGTGTTTTACACGAGTGTAAAAAAAAGAAATTTTTTTTTCGCATTTTATGTCGAGTTCCTACGAGTTCTCACAACTCGTCGAGTTCTCATATATATATATATATAGGGTAGGGATCCTAAGAGAACCAACCCCTATTTGAGAACTGAGAGAACCATTCTGGGCCACACATTTCATATAAAGGCAAAAAAAAAAAAATTTTTTTTTTTTTTTTTTTTGCTTTAATCGCACATTTTTATGCAAGGAAATAAATTTTTTATTTTTTTTGAATTTTTTTTTCATTTATACATATGTGTATATGTCAATTATACATATGTGTATATAGCAATTATACATATGTGTATATAGCATTTTTTAGCTATACATATGTGTATATTTCAGATATACATATGTGTATATTGCATTATACATATGTGTATAATGCAATTATACACATGTGTATACTGAAAAAAAAATACAAAAAAAATAAAAAAAAAATTTCTTACATCTAAAGCAGCGATTTTTGCAAAAAAAAAAAAAAAAAAAAATTTTTTGCCTTAGAGAAATGTGTGGCCCAGAATGGTTCTCTCAGTTCTCAATTTGGGGAAAGGTTCTCATTTGAACCAAATCCTAATTTTTTTTTTTTTTTTGCAAAAATCGCTGCTTTAGATGTAAGAAATTTTTTTTTTTATTTTTTTTTGTATTTTTTTTTTCAGTATACACATGTGTATAATTGCATTATACACATATGTATAACTGAAATATACACATATGTATAGCTGAAAAATGCTATATACACATATGTATAATTGCTATATACACATATGTATAATTGACATATACCACATATGTATAAATGAAAAAAAAATTCAAAAAAAATAAAAAAAAATTTTTTCCTTGCATAAAAATGTGCGATTAAAGCAAAAAAAAAAAAAAAAATTTTTTTTTTTGCCTTTATATGAAATGTGTGACCCAGAATGGTTCTCTCAGTTCTCAAATAGGGGTTGGTTCTCTTAGGATCCCTACCCTATATATATACTAGACAACTACATTTCTTGACTATTACTTTGGTACTATGTGCGCACACTAGTGCAAATTTCTTCCAAGTGACTTGGAATATGTATACATACATACAGGCTGACACAAATGTCCAATCGAAAGTCTCGAGCTTGTACAAATCAAAGCTTGTACTGCCTTCAACATCCTAATATAATATTTTAGAAAGTACACTTGTTTTACGGGAAAATCACCAAAATAGCCCGTTGACCGAGTGATTTGCCAAAAATAGCCCTCTCCCCTCTCTTTGGAGAGACGGTCACGGCTCCCAACGAGCCTGAACCGTCTCCCGAGAGGCTTCCCACATGAACCAATACAAAACCAACGCCTCATCAGACATGCTCTCTCCTCGCTTTCTCTCTCCTCTCTCCTCACTCTCTCTCTCCCTTTCTCTCTCCTGAACCGTCTCCTCACTCTCTTTCAAAACTGCATGAAAATGAAAAGATCATCAGCATTGCCCCCAAATAGATCCATTAGTTTACCTACTAGATTACATCCCACTTCTCTTCATGTCGAGGCTGCGTTAAACAAGTTACGCGAGTGGGAAGTGAGATCTTGTTCTACATCTGAAACTCTAACAGCCGATACCATTCAAAGCGGTTTAGTTGGTTTATCAGAGGTCTATAGATGTGTGGAAGAACTTGTTTACACTTCCCACATACAACATGGGCGTTATTAGAAGATGCACTAGAACATTCGGTTAAACTACTTGATGCATGTGGCATCATTAAGGACACACAACAGATGATGAAGGAACAAGCCTTATGTCTTCAGTTAAATCTCCGTAGAAGAAGTGAAGAATCGCGGTTTGAAGATGAAGTTTCATCCTACCTCAGATTACGGAAGAAGTTGAAGAAAGAGCATCAAACTGCATTTGAAAGATTTTGTTTTGGTTCAGGAGAGAGAAAGGGAGAGAGAGAAAGGGAGAGAGAGAGTGAGGAGACGGTTCAGGAGAGAGAAAGGGAGAGAGAGAGTGAGGAGAGAGGAGAGAGAAAGCGAGGAGAGAGAATGTCTGATGAGGTGTTGGTTTTGTATTGGTTCATGTGGGAAGCCTCTCGGGAGACGCTTCAGACTGGTTGGAAAACGTGACCCCCTCTCAAAGACGGGTCAAGGGGCTATTTTCGTAAAACACTTGTCAAGGGGCTATTTTGGTGATTTTCCCTATTTTTATTTTAATACTTTCTTTTAATTGCAGAAAATACACGAACTTAAACCTAAAATCTGATCAACCGTGTAGTGACTAGTGAATGACTATTTTCTAGAACGTCTAACTCACATAGCCACTAATGTAGCTTACATTAAAACTGTCAGCCTGTCACCCTTCACCACATGACTCGAATCTTTAACTTTATATGGAGGGACACTTTTGCATCAACTCTGTGTTCCATAGATTCATTAAAGGAAAGAAAAGAAAGAAAGAAATTAGGAGAGAAAAGAAAGGAAAAGATGTGATTTTATTTCGTGTTCCCGACTTTAATGGAAAGGAAAGGAAAAGAGGGGAAATTAAAATTTTATGTGTTCCTGAGTTGGAAGGAAAAAGAAGAGAAAGTTGTTATTTTTACTACTATACCCTTTGTTCACATTAATCATCAAAACAACAGCCTTTAATCGTTAACACCCAAGCCTAAAGAATTGTGATTCCCATGATACATCAAGATTCATAAGAAAAAGTCGGTCTAGTGCTTTCTGCAAAATGGGAAACGTATAAGCTATATTAGTTGGAAAAAAATAAACATCATGTTGTTGCAGATCGCTGGCGCCTATTCAGAAGTTGGTGTAAAGATCACGTGGAATTGGGAAGCAGCGTTGGGTTTGGATTATGAGCTGCAAGAAAGGACAGAACTGAAAGCAGTACCTGGGTTCGGATTATGAGCTGCAAGATCACGTGAAACTAGAAAGCAGCAATGGGAATGGAATGATAACAGTAACATCGCGTTCAAGGTATCGGGGACTAAAAAGTGGATGCGTGGAGCGGCTTGCAGCGCTGAAGAGTTTGGGTTTGAAAGATATTTCATTTTTGGACAAATTGTGCAGTATTCCTTGCAGATGGTTTTTGGGGTATCAAAACACATTCAAAATTTATGAAATTTGGTAGTAACCGTGTAAAACTCAGAGTACTATATGATAGCCTCAAAAATCGTGAAAAAAGCTTTGGTTTTGACTAAGTTATGGCCTGTTGAAGGTAACTGAAATATCTTACAGCATTGTTTTGTTATTATCTGGCATATTCACCATGCATATATGTGGGATGGAGGGTTAAGAACCGAGAGATATGGAAGGTGGGTTCAATATGGCAGGGTGGGGGGAAGATATACCGCGCCAATCTTGTTGTTATTGATGAGGGTAAAAAAGTAATTGAAATCAAAACGTGATTTTTATCTCTT